>OOFE01044969.1:0-43023 GCA_900323365.1 Monocentris japonica | reverse complement strand
TTTGTGACATGGTGCATTATCCTGCTGGAAGTAGCCATCAGAAGATGGGTACACTGTGGTCATAAAGGGATGGACATGGTCAGCAACAATACTCAGGTAGGCTGTGGCATTTAAACGATGCAGAAGAATACAGCAGGTGATTCCACTGATGAACACACCTTCAACCAGAGAGGAAGGACTAATCAGTGAAATCACCTGCTGTATTCTTCGGTTGGAATGAAAACCTGCAGACTCTCGGCCCTCCATGGCACATGATTGCCCACCCCTGGTCTAAGGAGTTCAGCACAGATCTGAAAAAGCAGATCATTGCCTTGAACAAGTCAAGAAAGTCACTTTCAAAGCAGCTGCAGGTCCCAAAATCAACTGTGCAAACAATTGTTTGTAACTCATTGGAAACTCTATTGGAAACTCAAGATATGCCATGATATACATAAACGTTTGACCACAACTGTATGTTATATCAAACTTGAGACTGTCTAAATTTTGATGAATAAGTCTATTCTATATACACTATTTCTTGTCCAATGGTATTTGTTATGTTTCTGAATTTGATGGAAAACCTGGGAGAGGAGCTAACAGTAACTCTGTAGGTGTTTCTAATAATCAAAGGCAGAAGTAGTCTAGTGAAGGAAGGATTTAGAAAAGGCTGCCTCTAATAGGCCCTCCATATAAAGTACCAGCTTACATTTTACTGTATATACAGCTTCAGAGGGGAAGCAGGTCACCACCAAAAGGATTCAGGTCTGATCATGGCTGAAAGTACCTTACAATTGTAAGGTAGCAAATGTATTTACCAGGGAAACAATCCCTGTTGACTTCTCATATCATGTCATATCAAATCAATGCCAGTGACCTCAACTTCCTCACCCTCAGTTTGACGTTTTGATGCCATTCCTGTGAAAGGTTGCCATTGTTTTCTCTCTGGGGGCAGTTAGCATTGAACACGATGCACTGAGAATAACCATGGGACATATGGATCAAGGGAGTTGACATCAGACAAGCAGGCCCACATATCCATTTGCACTCCTCTCAAGCATGCTATACCTGGGTGCTCAGAGGGCCAATGAACAAGGTAAAGAATTCAAATCTAGTGCATCCCTCGCCCCCATAACCAGCTTGAGTGGAATGGAGGAAAATCAAAGCCTTTCCTCCAGAGGAAAGAGGTCTTGCCACTGTGGACAGCTCAGGACTCTGAGGTGAATGTCTGGAGAGCGTTAATCACCTGCACATCTCCACTTTGGCAGAGACATTGAAACACCATGACAAGAAGGCTGAAAACACAACAGTGGGACAATGTGCCAGGACTCTCATCTGAATTACTTTCAGCCCCACACCATAACATTAGCCAAGGTTATGTCTGATTTCAACTGACATTTTTCCTATATATTGCAATTATATAAACTACAATATTAGTAATATTAGCTAGAATATTGGGATAATGGGAATTCAGGAGAAACCCACCCAGGCTGCTAGTCTTATAAACCAAATCCTTGGTTTATCTTTGCATGCTGTTGTGTGCATAAACTGAAAGTGACTGACACTGACTGAAAACGTAATAGGACAGGATACGTGTTCATTTCAAAAAGCCAACTCTATATGTGGAAATGAATTACACATAAAGTACACTACCTTATACGCTGAGTGGAGAAAATGAGGCAAGAGTGAGGGTAGAAATGTGTAAGAGAAATGTAACTGCTGAATACAATTTTAAGCAGGCAATCAGAAATCAGGAATGAAATACATTTGGAAAGTACAGACTCTCTCAGTACAGACAAAACCTTATTATTTTCAGCCTGTGGGAAGTACATTCATTTTTGCAAGACCTTTGACATTCTCTGTCTTTATGAATCTGCTCTTTGTGCTTAGTTTACCAGTCATGACAAAGTAACCCGGCATGGTTTAATTCTTTCCAATGCTGAAATCACTCCTTTTTCACTGTAGGTTGTGTAAAACATCAGGTGGACTCTCAGGAGGATAATTGATCTAAAAGCCCTCTTTTTGTGCTGGTCTCCACTCATGTCTCCACTATGTGCATTTTCTCCTTGGCTGAGCATAGCTTCACAGTGGAAGAGCATCTCCAGTGGCTCAGAAATGTGGTAAACAGGTCAACTCCAAAGTTCTTGCAGCCAGCAGAAAACTGCAGCACTGCAGTGCTGGGGAGTTCTGGTGGTTGGGAAGGGAGGGAGGCCTTTGGCATCAAAAAGGACCAGGACTGAGGCAAGAATTGCCTGACATCTCTCTTCTCCAGGCCGAGGTGACTGGGCGAGGAGACTGGGGTGGGAGTGGCCGTCAAAGCATACATATCTCACACTCCATAGAAGTTAAAGCTAGAACCACCACACAGAGCTGCCCTTGTGTAGCTGAAGATTGGGTTGTGATATCAAGCAAACCTATACATTTTGTCAGGTCAGTAATGGCGTGGCCTACAAAGATCAGATGGGACTTATTAATTAATGATCGTCATCCTGTGCATGAACTAGTGTCAAATCAAAGTCAGGTGCATCTAGGTTAACATTTTCCTAGATACTAGAAGAACGCTTAACCTACTGGTGCACGCCACTTCTTCTGAAGGGAAGTGTTCAGATATTCAGAATTGTCAACACAGATGGTTTAAAGAGACTAGATACTCGTTGTTGGCATACAATATCAATAATTCATGTTACAGGGATATGAAAGAAAGATGTTGTCATAAATAAGGCACTAGAGTGTATCTGGAGGGGCTTTATTGGAGATATACAGATACTTCTTTGAATGTATGCAGGATTGTATGCCTGGCATAACCTTACAACATGTAGACATTAAAACATCTATTCTAGCATTAGGAAAGGCTCACAAAAACAGAATGCACAAAGGGGGAAACATTTCAGTTTTATAAAACACTGCTTATATCATTATTGAGTGTTTTTTTTAATGTAATTCACAACTATCGAGAACTGAACTTCTCATTCCTCTACTTTTTTCAGGTTAACTCTGAGTCTGGAAAAAACAGTAGGTATTATTTGGAAGCATTGTAGTATTGACCTCAGTAACATAAGAAAGTATGTCAAATGGTAAGAAGTGATGGAGGCAGTAATACAAGTTTGGTAGTGTGCACATCAGTGTTATTCCTCACTGAATTTCTATTTTGTATCTAAAAAGAGGTCTCCAACACCATAAGATTGTCTATTAAGCTTTCAGCACCAAGGACAGCAACCATTCTTCCAGTCTAAGTCTCTGGGGAGGATAACTGAAGACAGGTATTACCCCAATAATCAGCTCTGCACATTCCCTACTTCTATCTCTTTTAAAGTAGAGGGAACCAGAGGAGCCACAGGGTGTGTCAGGACTCTCCACGGGTCACAATTACCTTCAGCCCCACAGTGCAGCAATCACTTTCATGTCGGTCAATGAGAAACTTCTCTGATTGTTAGCAAATGGTATACTATGGTGGATTTCCTGGTAAGAGTTGGATTGAAGCTTACCTCGGACAAAGTTTTTTTGTTTGTGGCATGAAGGATTTCTTAACAGAAGAACCTGCTACTTGACTTGGACTACCTTATTTTTTTTAGATTGCGGCTTAGAAAGTGGATCTAGACACCATCCCTCTGAGTTACCTGGCCCAGTCTCAACACCTCTCCTACGTATATTCCTTCCCCGGTGAAGCCGGTGTCTGCCTGAACCCCAATGAGATCCATCAGTTTACACATTTAATAAAAGTGATTTTTTTCTGAACTTGAACCCTTGTACCTTTCTGAATTTACCTCTTACAAGGCCATCCCATGATACACATACACACAAAAAGAGAGACAGTGCGCCCAAAAACAAATTAGATAGGTGCCTTGCATAGCTTACAGTATGTTTTTTGCCTTAACATTTACTGTACATGGAGATGGAAACCTAATGGCCTCTAGAGCCCTCTAGTGGCTCAGAAATGGCACTTACACAGTGTTTACCATTGGATTTATTCTATTTAGATTGGCAATTCTAACTCTTAAATGTTGAAGAAAGGCAAACTAAATACTTAGAGATATTTGAATGAATTTTCTCTGCATCTTAAAGGACAACACCAGTGATTCTGCCACGTAGATCTGGCGCCATTCTTCTATCTGAAGGAGTTGATACCTCACACCTTTACATAGTTCCTACGTACTTACGAACTTATTGCCTGGTTCATGTCCTGTAGCAGATTTTAGCCTAGATAGTGACAGATAGTGAACTCACTCAGCAGCTGCAGCATGTTGTGATTCCTGAGTGGAGCAAAGTATTTACGTTATGACATCTAAAATTTGACAAACTGTAGCTATAAGGCCTATCTTAATGGTGATCAAAGTATCCTACCTATTTCCCTTGTTATGGTTTTCTCTTAGGCCACACCGTAATTCTAATTCTAGGCATGATTAAGCCTCTCTTGGTTGGGTGGCAGGGTGGCCTGGTGGTTATTCAGCTGGGTTAAAGCCCTCCAGTCATCAAGCACCCGCCCTTCTGAAGTGTCCTTGAGCAAGAAACTGAATCCCTACCATGTATAATTTTGCACAATTATAAGAAAGTTGGAACATTTATTGATGATACACTAAATTGTAGAAAGTAGAGTGATTACGTTCTGCCTGCAATGACAAGGGATGAGATTTCAGATTTTAGGACACTACTGTGGGTAGAGACACAAGATAGGGCTGCACAATATTCTCAGAAATCTTCATGAGTTTGGTTCGGGGCTACAGGTCAACTTGCATGGGCAATCTGAATTCTGCTCATACTGCTTTATGAGGTTGACAAGACTGTCCCAGTTGACAGGGCCTCCCACTTTGAATGGCTTCATTCCGTTGCCGTAGCGCAGAAGAGCAGAAGCAGCCCACTTACTTGTTGGTACTTAAACATCGAAAACAGAAAGTCACAAACCATAGTCGTTTATCTTTTTCTTCCTAAATAGCGAACTTATTCTGTGTGAGATATGACAATTTCTTCAACGCAGATGCCTCGTCGCACTTACCCACGAACCATCACAGTCGCCATCTTTGGCGTTACGGTGTACCTTATTCCCCGTTGGTGACATATCTATGGTCTCTAAATTGTCTCTCGTTCTGGCCCCAGCAGGGGAGAATTATTATTATTATTAGAGATGCTGCCCGGCTTGATGCGATGTATTCTATATATTATTACCCTACTGCTTTGCACTTTGCCGTGATAATAAAAATATGACTAGGAAGTGGATACATAATGATAAAAACGGTCTTGCTGTTATTTAGCATGTAGGCTACCTGTTGTTTTCATTATTTCCTTCAAACATAAATAGTCCCATCGGGATAACACACTTAGACTTGGCTCCAAACTTTGCGCTTTCTTCTCAAAACTGCACATGTACAACTCAGTGAAGCTCCAACTACAGTCCTAGCCATAGTGTAAACGTCTGAAGCGCATGCGGCACACGAGGAAGAACCACCCCTTCCTGGCCCCGCCCACATCGTTGTGGGATCCGATTGGCCCTCTGTAAGATGACGACAACAGAATTAGAGTGAATAGAAAATGGTTGGTCGTTCAAACCAACATTATTGAAATGTCAAGTTGGTACGTGCTGATGTCTACCAAGGAAAGTTTGATAATGTTGCCATGGAAATAGGAACTAAGCAGCATGATACGCATGATACGCAAGGAGGGAAGCTTATGTTTCCCATGACTTTATTTAGTTGAGTAATTCTGGTGTCAAATGTGTTGAATGTTCAACAGTTTGAGTCTCATGCACTATTAAACCTTATAAAACACGCTAAATATGTTCCATCTAAATGGCAACATTATCACCACTCAGTGGCAGTCCTCCAAGATCATTATAGTTGCATGTTAAGTGAGTTTCTATTTTAATTTGTTAGTTTTCAGTGTTTCAATGTGTATTTTATTTTCCCCACATATTTCAGTTGATATTTTACTTATTTCATTTACATTTTCTTTTTAGTCCTTTGGTTTTAGAGTCAGTTAAGTGGAATTGGTAGACCTGGCCATGATCAAAACGAAATGTAAAATAATCCATGAGCATTTTTATTTTTCCAGTTAGTTTTAGTTTTTGTTTTGTTTTTCAGCGTCATTGCATCTCATCATTTTTATTTCAGTTTAGGAAAATGTTTTTTTCCCACTCTGCGTTTTAGTGTCAGTTTACCATTATAACCAAGGTTGAAGCCATCTGGGTGCCCCGGCTTCTCTTCTCTATCCAAACTATTTCTATGTCGGAATCCGAGGTCAGAGGTCAATGTCCCGGAGTAACCCGCTGGCGCATCGTCACATCACCCCACTCTCTGCTGTTAAAACGTCTGTTGTAGTTGCGTGAGCTCATCATGATGTGATTTTTTTTCACTATCAATGAAAAAGACATGTATGAAACACACAGTTGAGTAACCAATCTCTTGGAATCAACGTTTCAGGATTGCGTGCCGATTTCTTACACACGGTGAGGTTTTTTTTAATACTTGCCATTTATCTCAGGTCGGCAGCCCATGTTAACCTGTCAAACAGTATGTCGGTTCGGGAGATCCAGACCACGCTTTAGCACTGCCGGTCTGTGCAGCCAGCAGACCAATATTAATGCTATTATTAATAATACTATTACATTAGTCATTAAGCTAACGTACACCTACGTTATTAGCACCGGCGGTTCGGCTTAGCTTTAGCTTATGGCTGCTGCCGAGTTAGAAAGCTAGCTTGGCTTGACGGGTAACTTAGCAAGCAAATTTTGAGACAGTTGTCACATTATTCGAGTTTACGCTCAATTAATTAAATGCAGTTCTCGGTTTCATTCTGTGATGTTCATCTGGCTCTCGTGCGCAGCGTGCCTGGCTGCACTGCTCGGCTTGTTTTTCTGGTCCCGCAAGCAGCTATCGATAGGTAAGGTGTGCCTTGCCCGAGAGTCCCCACTTTCCACTAGCAGGAAGACGGCTGTTCATTAGAAACACATCGTTGGTTGTCTTTTCGTAAGGAGCAAGGGCAGTTTGGAGGGGTCGACGACAGATTGATGATGATACCACGGTGTTAATGCAAAATGTAGGCTAATGCATCATCCTTGTTAACTAGCTTTGCTATTTGCGCGGTGGGGAGTGAAGGAAAATATCCCCACCTTTCCTCTCTGTTGAATATGAAAAAACGTAGTAGAATACTAGGTAGATAAATCGCCTAACGTTACTCTGTCATACCTGTAAGATCTAGTCAAGGTGCAGTCAGAAAGGTGTCGTTAATATGGGATTCCCATTGAGAGTTTTCAAGTTTTCCAAGTTCTCAATCCATTGGATTTCTATTGTGAATAGGCACTGGTGAAACATGGGATGTTAATGAAATTTTCATTGTCATTCAATTATCATTTCTTTATCATTCAATGGATGTTTGTTGTATTTCAATTGCTTTAAGGGTCATTCGTGGCATTTTTGAGAGATTTTAAATTGCAACAACTCTTTAACCACCAGTCTGGACAGAATTGGTACCAGTAGTTCAGAACTGCTGGACTATGTGTCATTAGTCCACAGAGTTAGTCCCATTTCTGTATTTGTATTTACACAATTTTCTTCATCCTGAAAGACTGGTGGAAAATTCTGCACTGATCTTTAATTGGTGTGCATACTCAAAGTGCCTCTGCTACAGAGACTGCCAGCAGATTTCATGATTGTTAATAAGTGTTTTCTAGGTTGGATTATTGTACGGTTTTACCAAAAATATGTTTTTCAAATCGGCAATGTGGTGTCTTGGGTGCACATTTATTAATTATTCAGTATGCTGCCAGGTAATACCGGATTTTGCTTCTGGGCATTTTTCAGCTTTAAGTACACAGTAATTGCCTCAGCTCTTGTTTATTTGCTTCACTTATTTGTCTCATTTGTTTAAATAAAAAGTAGGTAGCTAACTTATTGCACTTTTACCTTAGCACTGGTTCTGCTCTTAGAAGCTTGTTTAGGAAGGAAATGCACTTACGATTTCTAGTGACTAGTAGTTCTCGTGCCTATCTACGTGCCGTACCTAAGTCGCTTTGGATAAAAGCGTCTGCTAAATGACTGTAATGTAATGGTGCTTTATTCAGAACATTTATACCACATATCAGTCATGGTTTTGCAATATCTCTTGCATTATCAATATACTTCAGTTTGTGCAACCCACTGATGCAATATGACAAACACCAACCTATGCCAACCATTGCAATCTTGTGTCACACTGTACCCTGATTTTTGGACTCGATGTCTTATTTATAAGTGCTGCTGTCACTGTCCTGTCCCTCCTCAGTGTTTGCAGCCTGTTCGTGTCATCCAGCTATGGCACAGCAGGATGCCCCCACCAAGAAGAACCCCGCTGTTGTGGCGTTGCACTCCCACTTCATTGTGGGATCAGTGTCGGAAGAGAACTCAGAGGATGAGATCCTGGGGAAGCCAGACATGCAGCTGGAGGAGAAGGAGACGCGCTCCCTGTCACCATCATCTGTTAGCTCGGACAACACCTTTGAGCTGGGCTTCGACCACATTGATGGCCCCTTGCACAACCTAAGGTTAGAATCTAACCCCTTCACATTGTCTGTCACTTCTAGTCTGGCAATGTTTATTGATTATTCTACTGCACAATACTGACAAAAATTGTGTTGCATGATTTTCTTTTCTGCTGAATTTTGTGATTGCGATATGATTTGTCATACATGTAGACACAGTTTTCCTACATAATGTCTTGTTTAGTTGGGCAGTGGGGGGAGAAACTGAGATGCGGATGCTTAGTTTAGTAGTGTCTCTAAAGCACCAGAATACCTCGTTTAAGAAACTGTCAGAAACTCTTTTCCCCCTTAAGGAAAAAATGCAGGGCCTTTTGGTTTAGATTTTTCAGTAGTCAATTTTGCAATGTCACTATTTATTTGGATTAATTGTGCAGCCCTGTTAGACCACTATGAATAGGTGTTTGTTTGTCGGCATCATGGTTCTGTCAGTCTATGTTACTGTCTCCAATATATAGCCTAGTGATGCATTGCATTTGCACATCATGAACACATCCATTCATTTATTAGCATCGTAGAATTGGCTGAGTTTTAGTGGCTATGAAGCATGTAAATGTAATATATAAATAGGCAACCTGCCACTGTGAAAGCTCTCTTTATGAGTCATAGGAGGAGGCTTGTCATCTGAAATGGCCTGGAGTACACTGTGTTCAGTTTAATGCACTCCCCCTTGCATAGGTGGCCCCTTTTTACAGCTTGTGTGAAAAATGTGATCTCGCCAGCTATATGCTGTGTATCCGAGTTTGGCCCTGCTCTAGTCCCTCTGCCAGCCCCAACTCTTTCACTGTCCCTTTCACAGACCATGGGCCTTGTACATTTATAATGTAAAGCCTCACAGATTTGAAACTCAAGATTTGAGTTATGTGCTGATGTAGGGAATTACTTTCAGTTGCTGTACATTTATGTTATTTAAGTTATTTGCATGGCATGTTGCAGTTTGCGTGTTGAGCTGATACTGTGAACCATCCCTACAAGCCTCTCCCTCAGCAATTGGCTAGATTGAATTTAGATGGCTTCTCTTTTTAATGCTGGCTATATAGGCAAGCCTGTTTTCTGAATTGAATTAGGTTATGTCATTGACCATGTAGACAGTGATGTGTTATGCCTTCTGACTTTTGTTATTAATCCTGTTTTTTAGACCCTCATAACAGACCTCAGGATTTCACAGATCTCAACAATTGTCTTGTCCCATTTGGTATTGTGTCATCAGTTTCACAATGAAGAGGAGGATTAGAGTAGTGGGAGTAGACTGAAATTACTTGGGAATACGGGGTCAAAATTGGAGCTACTGGATTAGAGGTGTCTGCCTCCCCTTGCCCAATTCTTCTCTTCACAAGACAAACTCATTCAACTCTGTGGCTGGATTCAAGTCAGAGCTCCCATTCACCTGGGTCTTGTTTACCCCATGCCAGTACCCATTCAGTGATGCAATAGTACAGTGTCAGGCCACAGGAGCCATCCAGCCAAACGAGCTCAGGCGCTTCCACACCCTCTGGTTGGGTGCAAAATCCCTCCCCCCTGTACTCAGTGCTCAGTGTACTCTGTACTCACCCCCTTTGTCTCCGTCTGGGGGTGGAGCTGTCTATTTGAGACACTTGCCCAAGCCTGTACACACATTTCAGGAATACAGGAACACAGGCTGCTTGTTAGTCTGTAAGTGTTTTTGACTTTAATTTGGATGGACTGAAGGTGACCTCTCCTGCACATTATGTTCTGCTTTGTCAATTCATACACAAGCAGATTAAGATTTCTCTTAAAGATATTTAGAACAGAAAAAACTACTTTTGCTGTTCTAACTGATCCCAACTATGATCATCCACATCATGGGTTCTCTCTTACTCTTGTCACGGATTCAAATGAAACTTTAATCTACTGGACTATAAATGTAAACTGTTATGATAGTGCAGCTACTATTTAAAGGACATGTTTTGCAAGTGCCAATTTAATTTCTAAATTCTTCTGAGTCAAATCAAGTTTATTTGTATAGCCCTTAATGACGGTTATAATCTCAAAGGGCTTCACAATGCCCACATTATGAAAGCAATCAATGTTTGTGCACAACCCCCAACCTGGGTCAGGCGTGCAATAGATGACGAGGTTGGGCAAGCAAACTGGAACATACACAAAGTAAACAGAATAGACACAATAAGGACACCTGAGTGAAAAGTCCAGGTCTGGTGTGGGGGGGTCAACAGCAGGCCAGTCAGCATTGTGTAAGAGTGGGGTCCACAAAGACGCCAACACTGCCCAGCCACAGCCTGGAAACAAATAGGAGACACACCCATTCATACGCAGACAGACTCATTCCCATACTCTCAATCACACAGACAGACATGGCCAGCATGAGTGGCACATAGACTGGGAGAACAGGACATGTAAGCTAAATTAATATGAGCTAGTGCAAGCTAACTGGTCTAACCGTACTCTAAATTGAAGTTGAGCCACTCCCTAAATTTGCAAAGCTACGTTTGGCCAAATAATGGAGAGAATAAATAGATTTTTAACCTTGATTTAAAAATATCAATAGAGTTTGCTTCTCTGATTGCTGCAGGCAGACTGTTCCAGAGTAGGGAGTGTGGTGAGAAAAGGCTCTGTTACCTGCAGTTTTCTTTTTGACTGCTCAGATAGATAGGTAGCCAATGTCCTGTGATCAGAGGGCGCATATACACCGATCAGCCATAACATTAAAACCACCTGCCTTATATTGTGTAGGTCCCCCTCGTGCCGCCAAAACAGCTCTGATCCGTCGAGGCATGGACTCCACAAGACCTCTGAAGGTGTCCTGTGGTATCTGGCACCAAGACATTCGCAGCAGATCCTTTAAGTCAGGTTGGGAGGTGGGGCCTCCATGGATCAGACTTGTTTTCCCAGCACATCCCACAGATGCTCCATCAGATTATGAATTATGTATTTGCCTTTAGCATTGTTGCATAGTACCCTATTCCTCCTGATACTAGGGTTATTCTGAAGACTCAGTATGTGCATTCTCCATGTGTCTTCAAATAGGCCAAGCATGTCAGGGCTGCACCTGGTGAAGCAGGGCAGAGACCGCCGTCGTATTGACCTGCAGAGGGACTTCACTGTGGCTTCCCCTGCTGAATTTGTCACCCGCTTCGGTGGCAACAAGGTCATTGAGAAGGTAATGATGTTTTTAATTTAGCACTTTTCAAAAGCATATTGTACTAAAAGTTGGAGTAACTCACTGAGAATAAGATAGGCCTGATAATGGTTCATTAACTTGAGCTAAGAACATGAGCAACTTAATTTAACCGAGACATGCTTTTTTGAGAGGTGAAAAGTAAACAACTCTGAGCTGTGTCTGTAAATACCAGAAAGCGTCTAATTTAAATGATTAAGAATGAGAAATTGGCATTTACATCCAGAACTAAGGCTGAGCACTGCTTTGCATCAGCTACTCAGAGAAACCAGATTGGCATTTAAATAAACCAAATCATTCAAATCAAACCTGAATGTAAACAAATCAACGCTGGTAAAACAATTTTGCTTTACCAGGTCCTTATCGCCAACAATGGCATCGCAGCTGTCAAATGCATGCGCTCCATCCGTCGCTGGGCCTATGAGATGTTCCGCAATGAAAGGGCAATCCGCTTTGTTGTCATGGTGACCCCAGAGGACCTGAAGGCCAATGCAGGTAAGCTTTGCTATGATATCTCTATGGAGGTAAAACCCTGAGTAAGTGCACCAACTGTTGCCTAATGACATAGCACCTGACACAGCTAGCCCTAATGAGTTGGAACAAACACACAAGGCTCCCAAGGAAGGACCGGCCACATCAGGCCCTGCAGCTCTGTTGTAAAGCATCCCAATAGCTGAAGCAAAAGATGATGGGCTGCTAGCCCTGATTTAGTAAGTCAATATACCTATGGGAAAAATAGGCTGCATGTGATTATAGGGTAAAATAGATCAGTTGTTCTCAATCCTGGTTCTCGGGACCCAGAGCCCTGCTGGTTTTTATTCTAGCCATCTAATCAGGGACTGTTTTAGACCTAGGGATGCAGAGTAAATGCAATTAATTACCTGGTAGAAAACTAGAAGTATTCTGGGTTCCAGGATTGAGAACTAATGAAATGGATGAATAAATGCTTGACCACAGTAATTCATTTTACAAATGTGCACTCCATTATTTTCCCTGGGTATCCTCTACAGAATACATCAAAATGGCAGACCATTACGTGCCTGTGCCAGGAGGGACTAATAACAACAACTATGCCAACGTAGAGCTCATTCTGGACATTGCAAAGCGTATACCTGTTCAGGTATCCCCAGACATTGTGTTTTAATCTCCATAGGTTTTCAAATGGTAATTAATGTCTCTGTACTTGAACACCTCTTGTTATTGAATATCTCTTGTTGCTGTTATTTTCTTTACAGGCAGTGTGGGCTGGGTGGGGTCATGCATCTGAGAACCCCAAACTCCCTGAGCTGCTTCACAAGCATGGCATTGCTTTCATGGGTATCTGTTGTTTTGTTGACCTTTTACATGATCTACACATTACCTAAGCTGTAAAACAAGACTATTTTTCTTATCGGTTTATTCCTTTCCCAGGTCCCCCAAGTCAGGCCATGTGGGCTCTAGGAGACAAGATTGCCTCCTCTATTGTGGCTCAGACAGCTGGCATTCCAACTTTGCCCTGGAGTGGGACAGGTAGGTCAGAGTAAGGATAGGGTCCCAAGACCTGCTTCAATTTTGGTACTGTCTCCAAATGGCCAAAATGTCCTGGGGCGAATAGAACTTTGAATTCGGCATCTCAGTCAAGGAGGGAAAACAAAAACTATTCTTTATATATAGAGGGTACAATTCTCTTGTTCAAAACCCATAACTACTACATAAAGTTTAAGTCTGGAACATGTAGGTTGTAATAAAGGGTTTCTGAATAATATGTTCAGCTCAAAACTATTCTAATGTGCCTTTATTGCTAACATCTGATGTTTCAAGTTTATTTCCTGAGGTTTCAAAGACACAAAGTAGCTGCCATCCTCATGCCATTTCATGTGAAGGCCAAATATGAACTGTTTATGTGTCTCTGTTTACTCTCAGGCCTGACAGTAGAATGGACAGAGGGCAACCAAAAGAAGAGAATCATCAATGTTCCTTCTGATCTGTATGAGCTGGGCTGCATCCCGGATGTGGAGGCTGGCCTGAAGGTGAGTATGTCTCCTAGCTGACACAATAATAGTGCCTAACTAATGCCTCATGTGCTTTGGCTCCATCTTTGTATGCATGCTGAGAAGCTGTATGTGTTCTTTGCCAGGCTGCGGAAAAGGTGGGCTACCCTTTAATGGTGAAGGCCTCTGAGGGAGGTGGAGGGAAGGGCATCCGTAAGGTCAACTCCGCTGATGATTTACCTAACCTCTTCAGACAAGTGAGTAGAAACTCTCAGCCTAAATCCAATATTGAATTTATGTCACCGTGCACAATCTTATACTATGTAGAAGAATTTTATTTGCACATCTGTGGACATTACATTCCCCATCTCCTTGGTGCTCCAGGTCCAGACAGAGGTTCCAGGATCGCCCATCTTCGTCATGCAGCTGGCCAAGCATGCTCGCCACTTGGAGGTGCAGATCTTGGCTGACCAATATGGCAACGCCATCTCCTTGTTTGGCAGAGATTGTTCTGTGCAGCGACGCCACCAAAAAATCATAGAGGAGGCTCCTGCTACCATTGCCACTTCAGATGTGTTTGAGGACATGGAAAGGGTATGGCCCATCTAGCATTACTTGTTCACAGTAAATTTGAAAACTTGCTTTATAGAAATCTGTTTGTTTCATGAATAGTGACTGATTGTTTTCCCTCCTCAGTGTGCAGTGAAGCTGGCTAAGATGGTGGGGTATGTCAGTGCTGGCACAGTGGAGTACCTCTACAGCCAAGATGGCAGCTTCTACTTCCTAGAGCTCAACCCTCGTCTGCAGGTGGAGCACCCCTGCACTGAGATGGTGGCTGATGTCAACCTGCCTGCTGCCCAGCTGCAGGTCAGTCTCACTGACACTCACACACACCTGCACTGTTACAAAGACCATGTACTTGAGTCTGTATCTGTCCGGTAGCAGACAAGGTTAGCACGCTTCACTGCTCAGCACTAGACTGGCCCCCTGTCTCCATGGCAACCAACTGCGCAAGAGGGAGCCAATATGCAGAAACATTGTAGTAGGCTCTGGTGGTTATAGCAACAATTGGTCACGTGGTCTGGTCTGCAGTATTTAGGATTGTCTGTATATAGGTCAGTGGCACTCAAGCCGAAGGGCAGTGTTGCTGGGGAAGCCATGCAGCCAAGCATCTGCATACGCTCTGTCCACTGTTTCCACAGGTCGACACACACCCGCTATCATTTCCCAGGCAATGACAACACTCCCTATCGGTCCTTACTGTTCTGTTTATCAGTAGTCTAGAAAACTGAGATATACTGGAGTTGACAACATCAGCATGGTGGGGGAAGAGCAGAAAGATCCACACTACACATTCATCATGAAGCCAGGCACATGTTACGTAATGGGATTTTACCCTGCTGCAATTACTATCTACAATACAAGCAAAGGCTTTTCATCGTGTAGGTTAAACTTGCACTTCTGTAATTTAGTCATTGGCGGCCCAAGTGGCAGCGAGAGGCAACTGTTTGTATTTTTGAAGACTTCACTACCCTTAGCTTTCTGTAGCAATAGTCAAGGCGCTAGCTCCCTCGCTTTGGGAGCTGTGGGTATTTGGCTCGTACGTTTTGATTCGTCACTCCCTGTGCTCTGAGAAAACTTTCTTGCCAGTGCACCTACCGACTCCAAACCTTCATTGGGGTGAAGTGAGCAAATCTACAGCAGCCCTATGAAGGAGGAGCGGCCAGTCTTCTCTGTCGCAGCCCCACTTCATGAACTAGACTGATAAGGCGCTTGTATTTTTACTTAAAGTTACATAATACATGAAGTACATAAACACATAAAGTATGATCAGTGCCCATCAGCATGTTCCTCTATATTGTATGTCAGAGCATAAGCCTGATCTTGCTGTTGTCAGATTGCCATGGGTATCCCTCTTCACCGGATCAAAGACATCAGGATGCTGTATGGGGTCCAGCCCTGGGGAGACTGTCACATTGACTTTGAGGGTCTGTCGACAGCCCCCTCCCCACGGGGTCATGTCATCGCAGCCCGCATCACCAGTGAGAACCCCGATGAGGTATGCTCCACACTCTCTCCTGGTACACAACGCATTATATTTATCTTGTGTGGAAAAAAACATGCCTTAACCATTATGTCTTAACCTTTGTGTGCCATTATAACATTGTATAATAAAAAGTGCTATTGTGTATCCGTGTACTTCTCTCCACGCTGCATGTAAACAAACAGTTTTATTCAACATCTTGTTAACCACTTTATAACGCTGTATTGATTAGTGCTGATTGTGTTGATTAGTGGTTATTATTTTGTCAGAAAATGTACACCTGCCTAAATATCAAATTAACTGTTTTCCAGGTCCAGATTTTGGGAAGGGCCCAAATGAAATCTTTGAATGTGTGTGTGTGTTTGTTGCAGGGTTTCAAGCCAAGCTCGGGAACGGTGCAGGAGCTGAATTTCCGCAGCAATAAGAACGTATGGGGCTACTTCAGTGTGGCGGCTGCTGGAGGCCTACATGAGTTTGCCGACTCCCAGTTTGGACATTGTTTCTCTTGGGGCGAGAATCGTGAAGAAGCCATCTCGTGAGTAGATGCAGAGTCTTGAAATCTCCAGAAACATTGCACATTCAACAAGAGGAATAGGCGTTTCATAGTCATATATTTATCAATAACCTTAATAGATTAATGTTTACTTCACCAATCAGTGAGGTCTCTTTACAGTCAATACATCTCATTATGTTTTTGTCTCTGTAGCAACATGGTGGTGGCTCTGAAGGAGCTGTCAATCAGAGGAGACTTCAGGACCACAGTGGAGTACCTCATCAAGCTGCTGGAGACAGAAAGCTTTCAGCACAACAGCATTGACACGGGCTGGCTGGACAGGCTTATCTCAGAGAAGATGCAGGTATGCTGTGGCCTTTGGATTCTTTCCTAGAAAGTTGCTGAAACCACACTAAATGATGATTGTACAACACTTTTCTGTTTTATGAATTTTCTTAGTTTGTAATTCTGCATTATTATAACAGCTTATCCACCTTCCTACAAAGCTTACACACACTTTTAAACTAGATGTGAGGGTGATCTTCGTGGCACAACGTTGCTCAAATTGAGGCTCAGATTCTGTTTGTTTTTTTTAACCACAAAGTGAATGAACGTTCATTTCATGATTAAATTGGTTTGTACTCTCAATCCATAAATGAAATGCAGGCAGAGCGTCCAGACACCATGCTGGGAATTGTAAGCGGGGCTCTTCATGTGGCAGATGTCAACCTGAGAAACAGTGTGTCCAACTTTCTGCACTCTCTGGAAAGGTAGCAATATGGTGTTTCACAGTAATCCATTTCAAGCAATTGCTGTACAGGATACAACTTGGCAATGTCTGAAGTGAAAACAGGAGACATTCTTTAACCTCTTTCCAGGGGCCAGGTGCTGCCGGCACACACACTCCTCAACACTGTGGATGTGGAGCTGATCTATGAAGGTACAAAGTACGTCCTGACAGTCACACGCCAGTCTCCCAACTCCTATGTGGTTATCATGAACAACTCCTCAGTTGAGGTGGATGTCCATCGGCTCAGTGATGGAGGACTTCTGCTCTCCTATGACGGCAGCAGCTACACCACCTACATGAAGGAGGAGGTGGACAGGTAAAGCACAACACAAAGATGAAGACTCAGATGAACCTTACTGACCCACAAGTTAAAATTGATGATTGCTGCACCAAAGAAAAGGATATGGATAAAATTACAATAAATTAAAAAATGAAGATTGAACATACGTCTTCATTATTAATAAATTCCTATTGCCTAGAAAGAATTCTCTGTTCACTATTGACAGATGTAAAGATTTACAGATTTACAAAATTAGTTTTGGGGTTAGGTGTTGATGCCCTTCAGTACAGTACAGTTGTCTTGTTCTGGCTCTGATACTATATTACAACTAACTGATTTTTTTTTCTCTTCAGGTATCGCATTACCATTGGGAACAAGACTTGTGTTTTTGAGAGGGAGAATGATCCCTCAATGCTGCGTTCTCCTTCGGCAGGAAAACTCATCCAGTACACAGTGGAGGATGGTGGGCATGTGTTTTCTGGCCAGTGCTATGCTGAGATAGAGGTGTGTTGAAGGTCATGTGTATGATGCACACATAAAACTGATTGTTTGATGTGTGCACTTAGCCATACTTCAAATTCACTTTATTTTCAAGGGATGGATGGATGTAAACTGTATGCTTGTGTATTCCAGGTGATGAAGATGGTGATGACTCTGACAGCTGTGGAGTCTGGTTGTATTCACTATGTGAAGAGGGCTGGAGCTGCTCTGGAGCCTGGCTGTGTCATTGCAAAGCTGCAACTGGATGACCCTAGCAGAGTGCAACAGGTGTGTCTCACTGATACGCTGCGCCTGTATCTGAAACATGAATGAAACACTGGAGTATGTATAACGGCTAACTAAGTTGCCATGATTGTGTATGCTTATTTTTATGTTTGTCTTATAGGCAGAGCTGCACACAGGGGCCCTGCCCATTGTCCAAGCAGTAGCACTGAGAGGAGAGAAGTTACACAGAGTCTTCCACAACACACTAGGCCACCTGGTTCACATTATGAATGGTTACTGTCTTCCCGAGCCTTTCTTCGGCACCAAGGTAGGAATTCACACACACATGATTGTACAGACAGCAGCTATACCAACTCTAAGCAGTCCCTAATTTTTTTTTTTGTGTTTGTACATTCCCAGTTGAAGGAGTGGGTGGAGAGGCTGATGAAAACCATGCGGGATCCCTCCTTGCCCCTGTTGGAGCTACAAGACATCATGACCAGTGTGTCTGGTCGCATCCCCCCCGCTGTGGAGAAGGCTATCAAGAAGGAGATGG
Organism: Monocentris japonica; assembly: GCA_900323365.1. Taxonomy (NCBI): domain Eukaryota; kingdom Metazoa; phylum Chordata; class Actinopteri; order Trachichthyiformes; family Monocentridae; genus Monocentris; species Monocentris japonica. The sequence goes on along the minus strand of OOFE01044969.1, from coordinate 24,549 downwards.
CACAGTATGCCAGCAATATCACCTCTGTGCTGTGCCAATTCCCCAGTCAGCAGGTACCACACACACGCACATACCATGCCTAATCATACCTACAGTACAGACTGGGTCATGTCGTCTACAGTAACACCACATTTTCTTGCATTCTTGCTTTCTTGCAAGTGATTTATGTGCAGTCTTGTGTAATTCGTTCTTGATATTGCTATATGCCATCAATCAGTGTGAGCTTTAATCCTACAATATTGCTATCTTTCAAAAACTTTGCTTGTTTGGCAGTAGGATTTCTCAACTGCAGTGTCAAGTCGTACAGTGGCTGGAGAAATAACCCCCATGGCCCCCTTGACTTTTTGTACAATTTCTTGCTACAATATTATTTCAAAATGCATCCAAGTGACTGCATGTTTGTCTGAGTGAAAGGGTAAGCAGAGAGCAGGCAGCAAGTCTTAGGCTACAGAAAACATCCTAATGTCCGTGTATGTTTGTGCATGTTTGTATGTAGACATAGAACAGCTAGTTTACTAGTGAGCTTGTAATATCTATATTTTAGTTTATAATGAAAACAGAAAGGTTCTTTCACACTGGATCTGATGTAGCTATCCCTTGTGCAATATTTTGGACCAAATATAGTTTGGATGAGTTGGATGATTTTATGAAGCCCTATGAGTAACCAGTACATTTATGTGAGTAGTAGTCTTAGAGTATCACATGCCTCAAATATGATATAATATGTTTATATACAATGTTATTCGGATCTATTTCTCATTCCAGATTTCTACTTCCAGATTTTATGCCCAGTTTGGCATACCCTCTAGAATACTCCACCTAGCTTGAGGGTATCTGTCTGTGCACCAGTTTGGATGTAATAGGATGAATAGGAGTGTCTTTACTGCCAAGAGGAGTAAATGCTAAAATTGTAAACACTGACTTTCCCTTGTTTCTAGATTGCAAACATCCTGGACAGCCATGCTGCTACTCTGAACAGGAAGTCTGAGAGAGAGGTCTTCTTCATGAACACACAGAGCATTGTCCAGCTGGTGCAGAAGTGAGTATATCGCAGATTTATGTATCTATGTGCTGTCCATATGACTTTCTGTTGGACTGCAGTACACCACACTATGTAGCTTTGCTCAAATGTACAATTGTCTGTAATTTCTTTGTCCCAGACCTGACTGTTGTTGTCTCTGACAGGTATCGCAGTGGCATCCGTGGTCACATGAAGGCTGTGGTGATGGACCTGCTCAGACAGTACCTAAAAGTAGAGGTCCAGTTCCAGAACGGTAAGGAACAATACCGACACACTGTATTCTTAGCTGTAAGAGTTTATTGCGGTGGCAAGTTATATGGAAGAGGGATATTGAGTAGACTGGCTGCAGCTTTGCCATCTTCCAGAAGTCTCTCGGAAGAGTTGCAGTTACTCGGTTTCTCCACTTGATGGAACTGTTTTATAATAAACATGACATATCAGAAGGCAGCTGCAGCTTCAAAGCTCTGATGTGTTTGCTTGTTTACAGGACACTATGATAAGTGTGTGTTTGCACTGCGGGAGGAAAACAAAGGCGACATGGCCAATGTGCTCAACTACATCTTCTCTCACGCCCAGGTCACCAAGAAGAACCTCCTAGTTACTATGCTGATTGTAAGTGTCCTTTACTGGATTACTAACCATGCCTTAAACATATTCACATTATATCCCAATGAGGGTGGAAAGGCTAACCTACGGTACACTGGCCATTCCTCTCAGTGACTCAGTGCATATGTAGTCAATGGGGGATATGTATATAGTATATGGGCATGTATACCAATAGGCCATTTCTTTTTGTAAAGCATAGGTAGAGATGTAAGAGTTTGTTATGTTATCATCTTGTGTGTCTAGGATCAGCTGTGTGGCCGTGATCCCACACTGACAGATGAGCTGATGGCCATCCTGACTGAACTCACCCAACTCAGCAAGACCACCAATGCCAAGGTGGCACTGCGTGCCCGACAGGTCAGATGTTAACCCTTAATTTTTGGCGGCAAATTTGTTTAGCATCCCAGTTTAAAGATTCATGCTGCTAAATCACACCGCCCACCTTACAGTATTCAGTATCAACTATATAAGTACATTTCAGGGAGGGTAGATTGCAAAATGCATTGATTAGCTCAAAGCAAATGGAAGTGTGCTTATTTCAGCTTGAAAGGTGAAAAAGTTGAGTTCTTTAGAAAGAGCTAAAGCTGTATTACGCAAGATTTATATGTACAAATATACTCAGGAGCCTACAAATTGGGACTACAGTGAAGAAGAACATCCCATCCCCATTAATTCAGAAACTTGCAAATCAAAACCAAATTCTGGTGTCGGGTATGTTCACTGGCAGGAAATCTTTTAATAAAAAAGTATAAAGAGACTAAAGAGTGCTATCTAAAGTGCCTGAACATTTTAAAGCTGGAATGGAGTCTCTTGCTGAATTGTGGGAATAGCATGATTGTGCTTGATCTTTCCTCCTTCACCCAGGTGTTGATAGCGTCCCACCTCCCCTCTTATGAGCTCCGACACAACCAGGTGGAGTCCATCTTCCTCTCTGCCATTGACATGTATGGACACCAGTTCTGCATAGAGAACCTGCAGGTAGGGACTGAGAGACGGGACTAGCAGCTGTGGCTTTATCTAATGCTCTGATGATGGAACCAGTGTTCAAGGTGGTTAATTTTCTCCCTTTTTGTAGAAATTGATCCTTTCAGAGACATCCATCTTTGACGTTCTGCCCAACTTCTTCTACCACAGTAATCAGGTGGTCAGGATGGCAGCCCTGGAGGTGAGAGGAACACTGATCTCAGTAATAAAAGGCCTTCACTTAATTTCATTGAACATCAAAACGGAAATGGTCCACAAACTCCTATTTTCTGTCCTTTCTCCCTCATAACCTCAGGTGTACGTCCGCAGAGCATACATTGCCTATGAGCTCAACAGTGTTCAGCATCGGCAGCTGAGGGACAACACTTGTATCGTAGAGTTCCAGTTTATGCTTCCCACCTCGCACCCCAACAGGTACCACACACACAAATGCACAATGAAACTCACACGCTGTGCATCATCTTCCCTGCTTCTACCCAGTTTGTGGCACTGTGGAGATGTGGTATCTGTACACAAAGCATACATCTGTATTGACTTGCTTTGACACGGTTTGTTGTCATATCAGAATGATCCGCTATTAGATGTAAGATCAGCACTGTATATTTTCATCAGTTTATTCAAAATAACTGCTATGGTAACTTTTTTGCAGAAAGAGATGTTTTTTTCTTTTTTTTACCATCTTCAGCAAGTTCTTCCATGGTTGCCATGGTTATTTTACACCCTCTCCCACCCCCCATCATTTTACTCCATGTAAATGCTCCTCATGTGCAAAAGAAGGTATTTGACAAGACCAAAAATACTTTTCCTGGTTTGTCAAAAGTGGGTAACAAGGTCCCTAGCCTCAAGAGTTCTCCCATGTAAGTTCTGGAAAAAAGTTTCCTCTATGCCAGATAAAATCCGGGACACAGAGAGAAACCTGAGACAAACTCAGGGTTTGTCTTGTACATGCTCAGCATTTGAGAAAACTGCTTGTAACAGACTCTGTACCCAGTCATTTCTCCATCTTGCCAACATGTAGTCAGCGTGTGTATGTGCTGTATGTGTCTGTGTTTGATGTATTTGCTTCTTGTTGCTTTGCAGTGCCTGTGTGTTTCTTTGCTGACCACGTGGGTTTCAGTTTGTTAATGCAATTAGTTGTAGAAATCCTTTGACTGCCACCATACACTCATTTTATTGCATGCATCTGATTTCATGTCTCTGAATTAACCTTTGTGTTTGGCTCATCATAATTCACAATAACTGTGTGAACTAAAGACAGCGTGAGAGTGTGAAATGATCCTCTTTCTCTTCTTAGACTATATAGGTGGGCTTAGGATCACATGTTGCATGTTGTGGAGGAGCAGTCAGGAAGTGAAATGTGTGTTTAATGATTAGAAAGAGATGATCATTATTTCCTTTTATTTTACTATTTTTACAGTCAGTGCATTTGCAATTCACTTAGAGATCTGAACTATTCAGCAAATTCATTGTGGTTTCAAAATGAAGAGGTGCGCGCACACATTGCTACCCCATGACTGTCTTCTTCTCCTGATGCCTGCCACTAACCACTTAGTAATCAATGTTGTTTGATTGCAGAGGGAACATCCCCACTCTAAACAGGTATAGTAAACATTCTTCTTATTGCAACCAATACTTAGACATAGACTCCATAGTGACCAGTAGACTAGCTAGCTGCATGGTCAAACAAGTAATCCTCCACAAATTGAATTAATCTCATGATTGAGTCAACAGGTTGTTTGGCAGTGCACCTGTTTGGTGATTTGAATGTTACCTAAATTAATCTTATTGAGTAACTTGAGTGTAGTCTGGCTGGTCAGCTTGGTGTTTCTTCATTTTACTGACAACAGCATGGCATTTGGCATTCAGCCTCCATGTCAAACAATTCTGAGTCTGTGTGCGTGTATATGTGACTTTGTGTAGGAGTGTTATACATATGCCTAACTATTGTGTGGTTGGATAACACCCAATGAATGAATGTTATGTAAAATGCAGTAAGGTACAATTTTGGGAAATGTTCTGCTACTGTATGCACTGAAACCTGCGACTGTCCTGGCAGGAAAATGTCTGCTCCACGTCTGGACAGTATAAGACCCATGGACACTAAATTACAGGAAACTAAGACCCAGGACCTTAAAGCACAGGATAGTACATCTAAGGATGCTAACACAAAGAAGAATAACGCCTCAGATTTGGAATCTGTGGACAGGTTTGACCCACAAAATCTCTAGCACCTTCAGTGGGTGTAAATTCTGGGACAACACTAACACCCCCCACGGGACTAACACCCAACAAAGTGGGCCCAGTGAATATTAAAAGCCACTGTGGGAAACGGGTGTCTTGCTGGTGGTTTCAGGTTTTTCATTATACGTGTATGTATGGGCTCAGGGATATTTTCATTGTTTTAATTTGACAAGTGATCTGTCACGGATCCACTATATACACCCTCTGTAATCTTTTCAGTGAGATCTAGTGGAATAGTGGGATTTAGCACTGGCTTTTTTTTATATTCTGACCCCCATTCACTCCTCATCCAAGTCATTTTCTCTACTCATGCTCTACAGACCCCTATAGTTAATAAATGTGGCCTTTTGTGTTCTAAGCATGTTTTAATACACGCATACAAGTGAATGTGGCGTCAGAATGCTTTCCACCCCAGCACCTCAAAACTGACACTGTAGAGAGGTGAGGGTTCAAAACGGTTCTTAAAGGTGGAGGGGTGAAGACCTTTCGGAGAGTCACTGAGTCTAGTTGTATGGCAGACTCCCATTGTAATCACTGTCTATGTCTGCACGCCAGGATGTCGTTCTCATCCAACCTGAACCACTATGGCATGGTGCACGTGGCCAGCGTGAGTGACGTTCTACTTGACACCTCCTTTACTCCACCCTGTCAGCGTATGGGAGCCATGGTTTCTTTCCGCTCCTTCCAAGAGTTTACCAGGTCAGTTCTTTGGGGTTTTTTTGGATATATTTGTTAGGTTGGTGAATTATTTTGATGGTACTGCTCTGGATTTTCCTACCTGGAGAATTGTACAATTAAATTAAAGTACTATTAAATTGTGTAAATAGGTCTGCATTACATGTGCAAGTAACTATATTAACCTCCTCGACAGGAACATTACGGATGTGTTGAGCTGCTTCTCTGACTCTCCTCCCCCCAGTCCCACCTTCCCAGAGGGAGGTAACCCTGTCCTCTATGGGGAAGAGGACAACAAGGTGACAGAGACTTATATTCAGATATTTCATGCAGACCAAAAGTAATAGTTATACACAGCCTTGTCATTTACTTGTATGACTGTGTTCCCTGGAATGATGTGGGTTTGTTTTGTCACCCAGAGTGTCCAGGACGAGCCTATCCATATCCTGAACGTGGCTATAAAGACTGACAGTGACATTGACGACGATGGCCTGGCAGCCATCTTCCGGGAGTTCACTCAGTCCAAGGTCGGAGCCGTCTGCAGCATGGCCTCCATTCCCCTTTACTTTCAGCAGAGAAAGTTAAAGGTTTGACGTGGCTCAGAGAGACCTTCTCATCCTTACATTTTTCTTTCTTTTCAATCCCAGAAATCCCTGCTGTTTGAACATGGCATCCGCAGGCTAACATTCCTAGTGGCTCAGAAGGTGAGGATCCCATTTCAGGTTTTTCAAGTCTACTGCCAGTTTCCTCACAAGCTGCTGCCCTGCCTATCACCACTTCTCTTAATCTTTATAACATGTATGAAATATTACTCAAATGATATGTCAAGCATCTGGTTTTTGCTGTTTTTTTTTAATTACTAATTTCTTTTGGTAATTTGTTTGTAGGGAATGGCATTATGGTGGTAATTTTAAGCTAATTTACGTCTCAAATCTGGCTGTTTCTTCCCTCTTTCAAACCCCCATTCCCTACACTCCTCATGCTGTCTTTCTCCCTGTATCCCTTTCTGTATGTCTTGCTTTTGCTGTGTTTTGATGACAGGATTTCAGGAAGCAGGTCAACTGTGAGGTGGACCAAAGGTTTCATGTAAGTAGAGGAAGAGGATGGGAATGATAATGAGGAAATGAAGACAGAAGGCTTGCTTCTCAGTTTGTCATCTTGCAACGTTCATTTTATGCAAAGCACCTTGCAGCACCAATAGTGCATGGGTAGCCCCAATAAGAATAAACCCCTAACCCTAGTAGTGTTAGTGCTATGCTCTGCATGTTGAGCTATACAGGACCACGATTATTTACACAAGTTTGACCCATTATCAAAAGTACACCCACTAGCTCTCAGATGAGGATGATGACAGGAATTTATGACAGGGTGCAATTTGAGGAAATGCCAGGTTTTGTTCCTTTTGCTATCATGTTGACAATAGGCCTTTGATTTTCTTTTGACAGGGCAACAGGCTCTGATGAGAGCTAATCACCCTCATTGGTGTCACTGTCATTATGTGGCCCTTGTTACATAGAGGTTTTCAGTAGCTCTAGAATTGGCCTGCTCGCGCTCTATGCCATTCTGTATGCTTACACTAAAATACGTTTCTCAGTTTACTATAGGGTGGAGTGTGAATATGACCCACAACCCCAGCATCAAATCATGTCTATGTAGGTTTGCAGTTTGCGTGCTATTGCATTTCTCTTGTTGTTATGTAGGCTTTGTGTTGATGGGCGCATCTGCAATTGGTCTGGCATTTTTCTGGCAAGTGGGACACTTCTTCTGAAGACTACCAGGCTATATTCAGACAATCAAATGTCTCAGTGAAAAAGAGAAATGTTTTATTCATTAGTGGCATGAATGCTCTATATATTGCCTGTTAGCATTATTATGTGAACAAGCTGTTTGAGTGAATACACGGTGATTCCCTAATCGACAAACCACAGCACGAAAAGAGTGCATGGGCCACTGAATATAAAACAAGCTCCTGACGAACACAGCATAATGCTCCATACTTATTGGTGCAGCAATTCAACCAGAGCCCATCACAGATCATTTTCATCTGCAGTGATTAGGTTTCAAGAATACAATCTGTGTGTGTTCAGCCGATTTGGTATTCGGTATAACTCTGAACTGATGCATTCACAACAAAGCTGTTTCTTGTGGATCAGTTATTGATTTGTCTTTTTGTCTTTTTTCTGTCTCACAATCTCTATACCTTTCACACAGAGGGAATTCCCCAAGTTCTTCACATTCCGTGCCCGAGACAAAGTGAGTGTGTGCATACCATGTACCGTGTGTCAACCTCACTCTTGCTTTCAAATACTACTGAATGGTGAACTTGGTGTTGATCCATGTAGAAATTAACAAGCCCGTTGAAAAGATAAAAGAATGCCTATTTGAAGCTCAAAGCCCACATCTCAAGTTAGAATCCCATGATTTCAGCAAGTGTACTTTTGTCTGGGAGCCCATTCAGAATCATGGCATGGTTATAAGAAACAACTCTCTCACCCCCCTGGCGGTACTGAAAGTCACTCTATCATGATCAGTGATGGCTCTTCCTCTCCGTTGCTCATGATAGTTTCACTACAATGGCACCACCAAAACTCATTAAAGTAATGAACTATTTAATTATGTCTCCCATTTAAGAGAAATGACACCCATTAGCAGTCTTCTGAGATTGAGATTGCCTTTGATTTCATTTACTTAATACAGTGTATGGCTCACAGGCATCTTTCTACTCTTACATCAACTCAACGCTCCTGCAATTGCCAATCTGCACTCCTTTGGCTTCTCTCAATGAATGAGATGATGGCAGGAGAGCCTAACTTGTAAAAGTCTAATGTCTCTCCTTTAGAAAAGTCTTTTGAATACACACATTTTAGGTTTTGCCATGTTGTGTTGCTGTGTGTGACTGTGTCCTGCCTGCTTCCCTAGTTTGAGGAGGACAGGATCTACCGTCACTTGGAACCAGCACTGGCCTTCCAGTTGGAGCTCAATCGCATGCGCAACTTTGCTCTGACTGCCATCCCCTGTGCCAACCACAAAATGCACCTGTACCTTGGTGCCGCTCGTGTGGAGGTGGGCACAGAGGTTACCGATTACCGTTTCTTTGTGCGAGCCATTATCCGCCACTCTGACCTGGTCACCAAGGTGAGGAACGGTATACTTAAAAGTGTGATTGTGAGAGTGTAGAGAGCAGTTTTTGCCTTCTTTATAATCCGTTTTTATCGTCTTTGTAATTTCTTGTGGTTATTATATTTTTTTCTCTTTTTTTTTTGATCATTTTCAAGCACATCCGTAAGCTTCTGACATCTGAAATCTCTTGCACAGTTCTATGTCTTTCACTTTTGATTACATTTTTGTGCGCAGCCATATTGACTATTTGTTTTGGCCCTGTCCTTCTCTAGGAGGCCTCCTTTGAGTATCTCCACAATGAGGCAGAGCGTCTGCTGCTGGAAGCCATGGATGAGCTGGAGGTAGCCTTCAACAACACCACCGTGCGAACTGACTGTAATCATATCTTCCTGAATTTTGTCCCCACAGTCATCATGGACCCATCAAAGGTTAGTGATGTAATTACACACAAAGCTGGAAAACACTGTTACTTGAGTTTTCACACTGTTGTGCAATGAGTCGAGCATTTGCTTGTCTTGATTAATGTTTCTCTACACCTGTTTGCAGATTGAGGAGTCTGTGCGCTCCATGGTGATGCGTTATGGCAGCCGTCTGTGGAAGCTGCGTGTATTGCAGGCTGAGCTGAAAATTAACATCCGCCTGACGCCCACAGGAAAGCAGATCCCCATCCGTCTCTTCCTTACCAATGAGTCAGGCTACTACCTGGACATCAGCCTGTACAAGGAGGTTACTGATTCCCGGACGGGACAGGTGGGGCCCAAAGACCGACAGGTGGGGCACTCATACATTTTTCATCACATCCGCTTACCACCCAGTCACAGGCGAGGGGCTTCAGCTTCATCCTGGAAATCTCAGCTTGCAGAATGGAATTCACCAGGCATTTGCAATGCAATAAACAGTGACTGACATTTTGGGAAAACAGAATATTACTATCATTTTATTGTCCAGTGTTTTATTGAGTTGAAGCTGAGATCCAGTATGGAGTCTGCATTGCCTCTGGCCTGGTGGACAAGTCTGTTATTTTTCTTCATGTTCTTCTACATACAGCCAATCAGGTAAGTTGCACTTCATCCATATTCCATTCCAGTCCATTGGAAGTGAATGTTGAATCACTCTAATGGGCTTTGCTACAATCCATATGCAGCGATGATGAAAGAATAGCTCTAAGAAGATTGCCCTTTACAGTAGGTGGACAGAGTTGGTTGTTAGAGAAATAACAACATGACACCTTTCACATTTGTGAAGTGTGTGTAAAGACCTGTTGGTGAGGGAGAAACGTTAAGTGCAGGCATATGTTAGATTGGGGGGGTATGACTGATAATCCCACAGCAAATAATGAGCACTACCTTAAGGCTAGACTTGGTATTGTGGTAAAAGGCTCAATCGATTGTCCATTTTGAGGAGCTCACGATGCTATACTATAGGAGAATGTGCTAGATGGGGCATATGGAAGGAAAATGCTTATGGATACTGAGTTGGCAGTGGACGTGGAGCAGAGAGGTTGGAAATTTAGAGTGCACCCCATGGAGCTGGCAGTAAAGGCTATGTCTAAGGGCTGTAGTAGGAGCCAGTGAGTGGCTGTGGCTGGGGAAAAAAGCCCACTTACTGGGGCACAAAGTCACTAAGGTAGATACCCTTGAATGTAATAGGGCAGGAACTGTTTGTTTGACTGCTTTCTTGCTGGTATATTGTGTGTTTATGGTATGCTTGCTGTTAAATTGATTTGTTAGCACGTTGATACATTGGATTGTTAGCAGTTGTTTGTTTCTTATTAGTATGCTTGCTCTGGCTGCAAAAGGATAACAGATGGGGTCCAAGTATGGAAATCTATCTTATGACTTAGTAGGTAGTCATACACCGTTCTCAGCTCTGGCTATAATTGTCGTACATAATTAAGCTTACAATTCGCTGATGCAGTTTGGTTTCTGAACTGCTTAGCGGGCTGCTTCAACCTAGCAGAGTGTATTTTGTCAGATCTTACTGTTAAGCCTTCTAGAGGTGTTGTGTGCTTAATTCGGCAATACTTCTGTGATGGGAGGTGCCCAAGGGGATAAACCCAATAACTTGTCCACACTCACACTCAACCCCGTCACATTTGGATTAGTTGGCTAGTGAATGGTGCTGCTAGTCCAATCGTCCTATAGATCTATCATGGTGTAGCCTGATGTCCTCTACAGTAACTGTTCGTGGGCTTGTACGTCATTCTTTTAACATCTGAATTGGAATTCTGTAAGGATGCTCACTCTGGTATCATTTTGGCATAGAGAATTGTTGCATCACATCCTGTGTATTGTTTAATGTTGTAGCAGTCAATGTCACTATGCTCTGGGGCACCCTATGTCTTTAATCATCACTCTCAATATTGTCATCATCAGAATTTATGTAATTAAATGGCAAGGTCCAGTTTGTCTGAGAAGTGACTCTCTCTCTGTCCCTCTTTGTCCAGATCATGTTCCAGGCATATGGAGACAAGCAGGGTCCCCTACATGGCATGCTCATCAATACCCCCTATGTCACCAAGGACTTGCTGCAGTCCAAACGCTTCCAGGCCCAGTCCTTGGGCACCACCTATGTCTATGATTTTCCGGAGATGTTCAGACAGGTACAACAACAAACGTCAGTCTGTCGAATTCAGAACAGCGCTCGACCGAAACGTTGCGATTAATAATGAAAATAATTCATCCTGTATGGTTTTCATTTAGATATCTCACAAATTAATCATGCTCCGTTTACATCACGTTTACCTTATGTTGTAATTGTTTTTCTTCCATTCCCTGTAAATGGATGATAGCATGTATAGTTTTGAAAAGGCTTATCTGATTCTGGACACTTCAGTTCATGTTGGCTTCAATATTAACCTTTCCTGTACCTTTCCTGTACCTTCGCAATGTTACAGATAGCTGTAGGAATTGTAGGATACATACTTAAAACTAATATCACCACCACTTAATCTTTTTTAAATATTCTTCTCAGATGTATACATGTTGCACATATGCATACTCTGAGCTATGGATCCTCTCCATGAAGACACAAAATGCAAACTTCTTGTTCGTGGAGTTCATAACTGATTGACTTTATATATTAAATATCAATAGATGTTTATGAAATTTGATATTTATCTCAAATCCTTTGTGTCTCTCTTGCCAGGCTCTGAAGAAGCTATGGCACTCTAGCCATGCCTATGCCCACTTGCCCAAATGCCCTCTGCCGTCTGAGCTGCTCACCTTCACAGAGCTGGTGCTGGACCCCCAAGGTCAGCTGGTGCAGATGAACCGACTGCCAGGGGGCAATGAGGTGATTTTCTGTTTTCAACATAGCTCTTGTTTGGTGCAATCTGTAATCTGATTTTAGGGGTAGCAGAGCCAGATTAGACCTTGTATACAAAGTTGTAAGATATATTGGGAATACAACCCGAAAAGATGGCTTGATACATAAATACAAACATTTTCTTTAAAAACCCTCCAACATCTGTCACAAGCTCATTTTCATACTTTGACATGATATGTAATCCTGTTTCCCAGGTCCTGTTATCACTTCAAATGTGCAATTTCCCTTCCCTTCTGTAGGTGTCTCTGTGTTTCTTTGGCTGTATTATTGAGTGCTTATTTGACACCTTATTATCATATGGTACAAATGCTATAAGACTTCATTCATCAGCTTGAAAGTGCACTGAGAAAAGCATGGCTTGTAGTTCTACGTATACAAAGTATAAGACAAATAAAATGCTCTGGTCTGAATCCAGCTCATGACCTACAGTTCTGGCCAAGATTATTGGCACCCTTGCATTTTATGCAGATAATGTACAATATCAGTCTTTACACATTAATCTATCGATTTATAACAGCAAATGGAAAACAAAAATCTTATTGTGGCTTCAAAATTAAAGTGCTTATGGCCTTGATTATTTGCACCCTTTCAATCATTTGCAGTGTAATTCCACTCACCAGTCACACGTTGCAGGTGCCCACATATAAATTAACCAATTATCCATTTTAAAGTGATTAAACAGTCTGTTCTGCTTCCCTGGTCGTCTATGAAAATGGTGAAGAGAAAAGAGCTGTCTGAGGATGTCAGAAAAACATAAGCATTCACAAGGCCGTCTCTAGAGACCTTGGCATTCCTTTCTCCACAGTTCGTAATGATATTAAGAAGTTTTCTGCTCATGGAATTGTTGAGAATCTCCCAGGACATGGTGGTAACAGGAAAATTGATCGAAGGTTGGTACAAGCCATTGAAAAAGATTGCAAAGATCTCATGGCTGACATGGAGAAGTCTGGGATTATGGTTTCAGCCCATACCATACACCGGTCACTGAACCAAGAAGGGCTTTTTGGGCGGAGGCCATGGAAGACCCCACTACTGAAAGAGACACACAAAAAGGCCTGATTGAGTGATCTTTTCCAAAACCCACCTGGTTCAAAAAAAAAATAAATTGAATTTTCGAATCGAATTTTGGAGCGAAATGTGCTAGCCAGTGTCAGAAAACTGGGTGTCAATCGAAGGTCATGGGTCCTCCAGCAGGACAAGGACCCAAAACATACATCAAAAAGCACCGAGGAATGGTCATCAAGAGAAAACTTATAATGTAATTCCACATTTATGGATACTCATCAGTGTTCATCATTTTAAAGTCTCTCTCCTGTCCATTCAGATTGGTATGGTGGCTTGGCGGATGACCCTGCGGACTCCGGAGTACCCAGCAGGACGTGAGATCATTGTAATTAGTAATGACATCACACACAAGATAGGGTCGTTTGGGCCTCAGGAGGATGTGTTGTTCCTGCAAGCTTCAGAGATGGCACGAGAAAGTGGCATCCCTCGAATCTACATTGCAGCCAACAGTGGTGCCCGCATCGGCCTAGCAGAGGAAATCAGACACATGTTCCATGTGGCCTGGCAGGATCCAGCCGACCCTTACAAGGTCAGCCGGCAGTGTTTCAATCTGGCAAAACTGTATTTTAGGCTTTTATTTAAAACACAAATTATTCTATAAGCAAATATAATTATTTTGTTAGCAAAATCTTAATATTACTCAAAATTTTGATAGTAACCCTTGAATGCAAGCCTGTTTAAAAAAAAAAATGTTTTCAATTCAGTTTGCTTTATTGACACAAATGTTAGAAGAACAGCATTGCCAAAATTATCTTTTGCATAGTGTGCTGATGCCCTCAAAGTGTTTTATGCATCAGTATCCCAGTGTATTGTAAATTAAAGTGTCATTGTTTTTTTTTTTCCCCACAGGGTTTCAAGTATCTCTACCTCACACCTCAGGATTACAAGAAGGTTTCAGCCCTGAACTCTGTGCAGTGCGAACACGTGGAGGATGAGGGAGAGTCTAGGTGCATCTTTTTTTTACTAAATATTAATATTCTGTTTACTGGTTTTGATGAGATGAGGAAGTGAATCTGCAAGCCGCTGTAGAATCAGTGTAATGTGCATGACTGTATGTTATAAAGCCCACAATATTGAAGCAGCAGTCACAGTGAAAGGAGGTTCCAGTCCAGGCGTGTAGCCACGGGTGGGCCAGGGTGGGCCGCTGCCATCCAATTTGCACTGTGGCCCACCCATTCGAGAGGGGATGAATGGTGAACAATTTTGCTTCAGTAGTTAAATACCTACACAGATTCACTCATATGTGAATCACACACCTCTCTTTCTCACTGTGAATTGCTGTGGGGGGGTTTCAGAGTTTTGTCGTAGTAGGCCTAATTTATTTAAAACACTCCCCCGGAATGATGAATCCATCACCCATGGTTGCTAATGTGATAGAAATTGTCAAAATGATTCTACTGTGTAAAAGTATCACTTTAAATTATGGCGATGTGTTTTTCTACACTGCAAATTGACAATTTGCATTTACATTAGTTGATTATGTTTTACATGTTTGAGGTTTTTGTCTGTAGAGTGGTGTGGTAAATGTTAGAGGCAAGCCATGTAGTTGTGTGGTAAACAAGGACTACAAAACTATCTCTGGTGTGCAATGACTGTTTGGCACTGCGTGTGTGATCTGGTATATTGCATGCTTTCCCTCATGTTTGATTTTTTTTTCCCCCATAAGAGCAACTGTGCATGCTAAAAATTTGGTCCAGAATTTTATGTAGGCCCACCCACCAAAGATTTTTTGGCTACGCTCCTGGTCCAGTCTGGCTTGAGTGAATGTATGTATGGATTGTCATGCAGGTACAAGATTACTGACATCATAGGAAAGGATGAAGGGCTGGGTGTGGAAAATCTGAAAGGATCTGGGATGATTGCAGGAGAGTCCTCTCTGGCTTACGACGAGGTCATTACTATGAACCTGGTAAGACGAAAGTGGCCACACTTGCACACGTGCCCATGAGCAAAGACTTAAGCTTTATACACCTATGTGTCTTTCTGCAATAATGTTTTGTTCTTGTCCTATAGGTCACATGTCGAGCCATAGGGATTGGGGCCTACCTGGTGAGGCTTGGGCAGCGGACCATTCAGGTGGACAACTCTCACATTATTCTTACTGGAGCTGGAGCTCTCAACAAGGTATAATTATTTACAGTTCAGATAGTATGAATGTGTTTTTTGTGGTGTTGAACCCATTGATACTGCAAATAGTACAGTACTCTCTTCATTGTTCTGTGTTTTTAAAAATGGAGGCATGATGTTGTGTGCTCCTTCTTCTGTAACCCTAAATAAATTGTCTCTTAATTCATGCAGTTAAGGTTTCGTAATTTTAATTCACTGTTAGCATCCGTTAGTTGGCCATGCCATTCATTTTGCGGCTAATATGAGAGGAAAGACTAAGATCTGGGACGGAATGTATGTGCACATGTAATCATTTTGCAACTGGAAATGTCTGTTTTCCAATTTTACCAAAAGTAAACAAAAGCATCAGACTCGCAAGACTAGCAAACAACAGGGCAGAATGATGTGTATATCAAAGTGTAAGTGTATGGTTTCAGTGTGTGCTTGTTCCAGCTCAGTGGTCAGGCCTTATTCTGCTTTATTGTGTTCTACTAGGATTGTCTTTCGATCCAAGCCATTGGCCTGCCTGCCACTCAGGGTGAAATAATTGAAAGCAAACCATGAAGTTGTTATTTGCATAGAAATAGAGTGACATGCCGGAGGCTGCAACACGGGACACCCATATCATTTGTTTTTAATCAAAATGAAGTTTTGCTTAGGCAGATTGTTTTTTGTTTGTGTGTGCATGTGTATGTGCATGCCTGAGCGCTTCACTGGCTCCTCTTGTCTCGCTCGCCTCTCCCCTTCTTGTCAGTACATTAACATGGCTCAATTTCAAATTACATGACGAATCGCAACATGACAAAACATGCAAATGATCAGTGATGACATACCCATTTGCAGCTTTTTGCTGGAAGCACCTTGGTTTCCTTAGATCGCCCTGATATTTGTGTCCATCGGTCATGAGAATGCATAGTAATGTTTACTGACAGCTGTCAACAATATGTTGAAATGGTATTGAGTTCACGAGTTCAACACAGGAGAGAAATGGGTTAGATATCATTTTTGCTCGTCCATCATGTGGTTTCCTGGCTATTAACTGAAACTTAATGAAGAGCAGGAGGTTGGCACCCAGAGATCATCATTTCATTAGCTGCTGGAAATCTCATATTTTTATGGGCACTGGATAGTAACTACTAGCACAAATACCCCAGTGAGCTGTTACATCCAGTTGGCCCCCACTTTTTCCTCCTCCCTGTCCTCTCCCTCTGTCCCTCCTCCTATATCCCTTTCTCCTCTCTCTGCTGCAGAATCTTAATGAAGCCGGCAATGGCCGGAGGCACAGGGGGTTTTGTGTATGTCAAGGTGACTGCAATGTTTCTTGGGGCCGCAGGCTGTCCTGACAGCTTTAGGAGAGTGCCCTAGATTTGTAGCCAGATACATAACCATTAATGGTAATAAAGAAAGTAAATGATGGCTGAAGAGGTGAGAGCTGAGAGTAAGGATTGAGCTCCTCTGATTTTTATGGAACCATGTCAGGGCCCTGCCACCTGTTCTTGGCTGCTTAAGAAAAGAAGGTGGGCTGGGAAGGATATTTTACAGGTTCAGACTGGCACAGGAGCAGTTTCAACGTCAAAAGTAGTTCTGTTGTTTCCATGCCATCCTTACTTAGCCTTTCTCACACTTGGGGATGCAAAATAAGCCAATATAAGCACTGTGTTTAAAAATAAACAACAAAACAAGATGCGAGGCAGTGTAAAGCCAGATCTTGAGCTGATAGCATGCGAGTGAATAGAGTGTCTGAGAAAAGAAAGGGCAGGTGTTAATTCACTCCGTCTGTTACAAATAACCCCGAGGAGAGTGGCAGGTGCTTTCAACCCCTGCGACCGCTGTGATAGAGAGATCCCTGGCTGCTGATCAACAGTATTGACTGGGCAGTGGGGCCATGTAACGGCAGGGTCCCTGTCCCCCGGCAAATCTGTGTCCGCGTGTGGGATCTCATTGATCCATAGCTCCCCAGACCACCGGCCTGGTTAAAACACCCTCCCTTCTCAGCCAAGGTGGCATAATATAAAGGCTGGATTAGCTCTGCTGCCTGCAGTAGAGGGTTATCTAAAGAGGGGGCTTGTAAAGCCTAGAATATCCTCATTGTATATGCTTAATATGGTAATGTGCTAATATTTAGGATAATTTGAGGTTGGAATAAAGAAAAGAAAAATTCTGAATGGAAAATCAATGCTTTCATCTTGTTCCTGTCACAGGTGCTGGGCAGAGAAGTGTACACATCGAATAACCAACTTGGTGGGATTCAGATCATGCACAACAACGGTGTGACCCACAGTACTGTTTGTGATGACTTTGAGGGAGTCTTCACTCTGTTGCAGTGGCTTTCCTACATGCCCATGGTAAAATGTAGCTGTTTTAATAAGATGATACACCATGTACTAGATTGATTTATCAACTCTTCTGAGATTTCTACTAATGTTTAAAGGTAAGTGTTTTTTTTCTTCCCTTCAGTGTAAATCTAGTCCAGTGCCCATCCTCACTGCCAAGGATCCCATAGACCGGCCAGTGGAGTTTGTGCCCACTAAGGCTCCGTATGACCCCCGCTGGATGTTAGCTGGACGTCCTAGCCAGAGTGAGTACCTATTCTCAATGGCCAGAGAAATCTAGTTGAACTGAAACTAGTAGTTTGAGTTTTTGACATTGACAAACATTTTTCTTATGCCATATGCAGCTAGCAATACTCCTCAGTGTAGGTGCAGGGTAGTATAGGTTCTGGGATGCCAGAACTTACTGTTGAGCCCTCTGGAAGTGTCATGGGCCTCATTCAACAAAACATCTGTGCTGGATGGTGCCCACTGATGACTCCATTGATATACCCCCTTTCACCCTTTTTCCTCTCACATCCATGATGTCTTCATAAAAGTTCTCTCAAAATACAAGAGCCAGTTACATCAGATCCCTGTGTTGGTAAAAGCTCTTTATTGCCTAATTTAGCAATAAACCACTTTGACAGTAAATCACCCCATAATCCACCGACCTCGCTGTGACTATAATTGTTATTTATGCGGTTTCCCATTAGCTCACTTGTCCTACTAATCCTTACCATCCAAATAAATGCTATATCAGCAGTTGTCAAACCCTTCATATTTCATTTTTGTGTGTTTTGTTAAGAGGTGAATATTGGGTGTTATCATTTCAGACAGATCTGACCAGGGTCAAGAGTTAAGCTAATTCATGACTAGATGGAGGCCATTAGGAAAGAAGGTTTCTTATTCCGAACCTGAGAGAGACACAGCCGAGCCTAACATCATGCCGCTACAGTCAGGATCAAGATAGCACTAAAATGGATGCTGTGTGTTTTACACAGCAGGTCAGGACCGAGCAGGTTCCATATCAATGTAATTACAACTTGGGACAGCAAAGAGATTGGGGACCATATGGGAAGCCAGCACATGTCTTTGGTAGTGATGAGTGGGGAGGCTTAATTGAATGGTAACCTCATAGGCTGGGCATGTTTCTCTCAATCTGCAGGCAGCAAAAGAGCTGAGCAAGACTCTTTATACAGTCATCCATCATGGTCTGTGCCAAGATCACAGATTCCCGGTGAAAAATACACAACCTCTGACTGCATGGGGAAGACAACATTGGATTATTAAGAATGCTGTGGAATGGGAGAATGTATTTACTGGGAAAAAAACAATTGTGTTTCTAATTTTGTGACGTGATAATTTGTGAACTTCACAGAATTAACTTCCATTTGACTTTCTATCTTCTTTCTATATTGTTTATGTCCCTCTGCTCTCCCTTCTCTGTGTATATACAGCACCTAAAGGTTCATGGCAGAATGGTTTCTTTGACCATGGCTCCTTCATGGAGATCATGCAGCCATGGGCCCAGAGTGTGGTGGTGGGCAGAGCCAGGTAAGTGTCCAAACCTTTTAAATGACATATTAGGCCAGATTCAAAAAACTCAGTAACAGCATTACGCCAAGCAAAATCTGTGGCAATTTAAGCTCATTCATAAAGTTACCGTGGCGGTGATTAGTGCACCAGAATCCCATTATGGTTGCGTTATTCTCAGCCCTGTCCCATGTGAAAGCCAATGAAAATCGACATGTGAGGTGTTACATATTTAAGAGCCACGTTAACTGAAGGCCTTTAAAGCAAATTGGACATGTCATCTCGCCAAAGAAAATCATAACTGCGTATTTTAAGAGAAAAAGTACTGGCAAATAATTCTAAATTGTTTGGTAAAAATGCAGGAAGACTAAACCAACGGAAACAGATTTGGGAAACAATTGCGGAACACATCAATGCAGTATTAAATGTCATAAGAACTGCTACAGATGACTTGCCGTGTGGCCAAATGTTTTAAAACCTTCTGGAAATTAAAATCCATTTCAAAATGTACTAGATGTTTGCTCTGACTGATCTCTCTCCATAGGCTGGGTGGGATACCTACTGGAGTGGTTGCTGTGGAAACCAGATCAGTGGAGCTGTCAATCCCAGCAGATCCGGCCAATTTGGACTCGGAGGCTAAGGTAAGGGTTGCTAAGTACATATATACAAGTGTGAACAGGCATGTGCACATTTAGACATTTACACAAGCTTGGTAGTGATTTTCTGTGTTTTTATTTTTAGATCATCCAGCAAGCAGGCCAGGTATGGTTTCCAGATTCTGCCTTCAAAACAGCCCAGGCCATCAAGGACCTGAACCGAGAGGGCCTACCTCTCATTGTGTTTGCCAACTGGAGGGGCTTTTCTGGAGGAATGAAAGGTAACTCTGAATCCACGTTAATCAGTTAATCTGGAATTACTTGTAAAACTGTGCTACTAATTTGCCTGATGTGAGTCCCTAATGTGAAATTCTTCTCTTCTCAGACATGTATGACCAGGTGTTGAAGTTTGGGGCCTACATTGTGGATGGGTTGAGGGAGTACAAGCAGCCAGTACTGGTCTATATCCCTCCCCAGGCTGAGCTGAGGGGAGGCTCCTGGGTGGTCATAGATCCCACCATCAACCCCCGCCACATGGAGATGTATGCCGACAAGGACAGCCGGTGTGTTGCACTAACCAAGGCCCAGTTGAGTAGTGTCTTAAACAAGCATCCCTGTGTTAATTTACTTTTTTCTTTTCCCTCTTCTCTCCAGAGGTGGAGTGCTGGAGCCTGAAGGAACAGTGGAGATCAAGTTTAGAAGGAAGGACCTGGTGAAGACCATGAGGAGAGTAGACCCGGTCTATTTGGGCCTGGCTGAAAGACTGGGTGAGTCCTCCAGCTTCAATTCCCATTCTAGTCCTAGACAGGTCTCTTTCTCCTCTCAGCCTCGTTTTCATTCATAGTATCTCTGTCCCTCCCGTCCTTTCTCAGTTAGAAGGAGCAATACATCAGGTGGGAGCATGTGCGCTGTCACTCTTGTTCCTTATCTGAGGTTGATTGTATCATCCTCACTGCACTCCCCCAGGAGATGTGTCAATCACAGCCAGCTCAGATCAATCACCAGCTCTCGTTTCTTTCCTGCTCAACCTATTGATTTTCCTTTGGGCTCAGAGGAGCTGGGGTCCAATGCTGTGTGGGCTTGTTGAGGCTTTGGGCAAACTGGAGGAATGGAGAGTTAGTGGGGAGAGGTGGAGGTTTTACAGATTGGAATTGACAGAAATCAGTCTGTGCTGACAGCAGCCAGGGGTTTGGGAGAGCACTAAACCAGAATGCCGTTATCAGGAACTAATTCAGAGTTGCATACTTGTGTTGAACCTGATGGTGAGGAACTGGATGATGGTAATGGGACTATGAGGGAAGTCCAATCAAAGTAGGACTGTAACTGTGTGAGGATAGATGACGTCTCAAATCTTACCAGCCTATATAGCAGTCACAGCTGATCATGTGCTATGGAGGACCAAATGAATGCAGGTTTTTGCTCTAACCAAACACTACAGCAGCTGGGGCATCCTTGTGGCTAAGGCACATACCATGTAACTGTGATGTCCTGGGTTGAACCTGGCCAAGGACCTTTGTCATCCCCCTCTCTTTCTCAATCTTTCCTGTCTCTCTCAACTTTGAACTGTCAAATAAAGGCAAAATACCCCCAAAAAAACAGAAAACTACAGCAGCTGTTTTCACTGATCAGCATGCCTTGAACCAGAGAGAAGGAACTTATCAGTGAAATCAGCTGCTGTAGTGTTTGGCTGGAATGAAAACCTGCTTACGCACAGGTCTTGAAATGACTGGACACCATTGATTGTTTTATGGTATGATTTTGTTTTTGTTTTTTCACTGTTTCCAACAGGCACCCCAGAGCTGAGCCCCACAGAGCGGAAGGAGCTGGAGACCCAGCTGAAGGAGCGCGAGGAGTTTCTCCTGCCAATCTACCACCAGGTTGCTGTGCAGTTCGCCGACCTCCACGACACCCCAGGCCGCATGCAGGAGAAGGGCGTTATTACGGTGAGCATGGTGTCATGCAAAATCCTTCTTGACGCAGTCCTGAACAAAACAGATGGTATCGGAACACACCGCAGAGGTAGTGTGGCGATATGACCTTTCTTGGACGTGTGTACATTTTGAGGTGTGATGTTTTTTGATGCTATCTCTCTTGTACATGCAGTGCTATGAATGTGCTGTATGAATAACCTGCAAAGCCCAGAGGGCGGTAACAGTCTAGCTGCTGCTGCACCTGCCTAGTGAATAATGTTCCAGTCTCACTCAGGCTATGAGACGTGTCTTCATAATTATCTTCTGATGACTCTGGTCAATCACTTTAGCAAGCACAGAACAGCCTCAGGCAGGCCCCATCTTATTCCATGCCATTCCAGGCCCATCTTTCACACGCAAACACACACATGCTTGCTCACATGGCCAAAAGGCTGTTTCATAAATAGCTACGGTATTTTCACAGTACGGAAGTGTAACTATAATGAGAGATCTACATGTTCGGCTGTCAGTTACATCATCAGAGTAATCTGTGTTTGATGCTGGTGCAGCTCTGTATAATTTCTATCCTCAGATCTTCAGTCTACAGTATATTCTATACTTAATTTGCTCATACATCTGTATCACATATAAGGAAAATCAATATCCACAAAATGCATGACAAAATGAAATGATTCCTAGATCATATTTCACCTAGGCATCTCATAAAGTTGAACCAGCCCATTTAAACTGAGTGCCACATGCATTTAAGGGGACTATTTCATATCCTATCAATCGTTTTATGAATCCATATATATTATTATAGGATTGCTTAATCAGCGTTTGTGAACTTTTTTGTGGACAATGTTTGTCAGACATTTTACATCCAGTTAAACCTTTTCCCATTTTCCTCAATTATTCCCTAAGGAGTTGTACCTCAATGTTGCATCACAGATAGGGTGTTGGCCCAACCCTCTTGTTTCTGGCCATGAAAGACATACTGAACTAGTTAACTAATACAGCTGGTATAGCAATACTGTTTCACAGCAGAAAATGGTCCCCTTTTAAAATATACTTGAACAAGGAAACGCTCTTAATATATTTTAACAAAATGAAATGTCTGTGAAAATCAGGAGGTAGTCGCTCTTTTTAGTAATTAATGTTAATTTCTGATTTTCTGTTTTTCTTTTGTCTTTCTCAGGATATCCTGGAATGGCAAACATCCCGTCAGTTCTTCTACTGGCGTCTGCGGCGCCTGCTGCTGGAGGACACTGTGAAGAGGAAGATCCAAGTGGCCAACAGCGAACTGACAGACGGCCAGATCCAGGCCATGTTGCGCCGCTGGTTTGTGGAGGCCGAGGGGGCTGTCAAGGTGAAACCCACTGCTCTCTTTTCCTCTCACACCACAGTAGTAACTCACTCTGTCAGCTGAATTAATACTGTAGAAAACTATTGTTAGTATCGCAAATACTTTTCTATTTTTTGAGTTAGTTGTTTTTTTATTATTATTAGTAAGGTAAACAATTAAAAGTAGCCCACAAATGAATTCAGTCTACCACATAAAATCTCATTTCCTAAAAAATAACTTTCACTGCAAAAGACTCAAGTCAAAGCACTTGCCAATTATCAAACTTTTCCCACAAATAAGCAAAAACTGCAATTAAAAAAAGCTGTTTCAAAATCACTTGTTTTGGTTGTAATAGTCAACAGAAATACTGCAGAAACCCGAAAGGATTGGTTCTGCTAATGGGTTATTGTTAGTATTCTTATTATTCATTCAGCTTGCACACATGGCCTCACACCTACATAGTCAATAAGCATACTGAATCAATGATTGGCAATTGGTAGCCTACATCCACCCCTCCTTATTTAGATCAATCTTTTGTCTTCATGTGGAGAAGAGGCAACAACACCTAAACCAAATTAATGCAGG
This sequence comes from Monocentris japonica, assembly GCA_900323365.1. Classification (NCBI taxonomy): domain Eukaryota; kingdom Metazoa; phylum Chordata; class Actinopteri; order Trachichthyiformes; family Monocentridae; genus Monocentris; species Monocentris japonica. The sequence continues at coordinate 1,123 of OOFE01044969.1, read as the reverse complement.
ATTTTTGGTTCCTCATAAACCTCCAATATGGATTATGTGTGTTGATGTTGTTGGTGTTATTTACACTAAACTTCTCATCTTTCATCAGAGTTTACTGGAAGGAGACAGGTCATTATTTTTTTAATTTTTTTCCATGTGACCATCATATCTTAACTTGACCGCTCTTTCCTAAACCATATGCTCTTTCTAGTTTTACTCTGAACTCTAAGAGTCTCTCAGACAAAACATCCAACTCTAGGATGCTTCAAGCATTCTACCACTTCATAGTAGGAAAAGTCATCCATGCTCTCAGGCCTTTGAGTCTCTGAAGACAAATTCACCCATTTTATTTTTTAGTGCAACTATTGATAATCATATATGATTCATAATGATTTGTCAAATATTATCCAATCTTTATTGAGCACCATAAGAGTCATTTCCAGAATGGCCCCATGAATTTGTACTGGTTTTGGGTATTTTTGCTTACACAATTAATATTGTTTTCAATGCTCAGCTACAATTTGTCAGTATTATCAGTCCAAAACGTATTACTGAAATAAGTTCCTTAAAAGTCTTAAGTACAGGTATTCTGAACTGACATTTTCCTAAAAATATAACCCAGCAGTGGTAGAGGGGAGCATAGTAAATTGCACCAGATCAGAGGCCAAGCATCCACTTAAGCTGTTTCACACTACAAGTACAGGAGATAATCTCCTAGCATATGAGCCACATTGGCTCAAAGTAGGCTCACATACTCATGTTTCAGTCCCAGCCAATGGTTGTGCCCTTGGCATTGTCTGCAAAGTATATCTATTCTTCTGTTATGAATGATAGTTGTTGACAGATAGCTGTTTTCTGCCTGTGATTCTAATAGTGAACCATAAATTAGTTGTTTTTTTGTTTCAGAGTGGTGTGTAGATGTGCTCAAACACAAACACCTTCTGTCCCCCTGGCAATGATTACACAGATTTTTATTTTTTTTTTAATCCCAAAAAATCTGTTTCCCATCCCTTGACCATGAGGCATACCAGATAAAGAAGTAGTAAGCATTCGTATTAAATCATCTTGATTAAATAGAGATGAACTGATACGGTAGTTAATGAAAGTAAACATCCCGCAGAGATAAATGCTGTCCATTCCAGCC
>OOFE01044968.1:0-11228 GCA_900323365.1 Monocentris japonica | reverse complement strand
TGTTTGTGTGTGTGTGTGTGTGTGTGTGTGTGTGTGTGTGTGTGTGTGTGTGTGTGGGGTGGGGTGGGGGGCAGAGTTAAAAGTACACACATCAACCTTCTAGCAGCAGACAGACGTTGCGTCAGGGAAATGATGCCCTCCGGCTAAAACAGTCACAGTCACCTTCAGCCATGCAAACTGGCGTTTTGCGCCACTGTTATTACACACACACTTCCTTACTTTGCTGATGGTAGTCCATCGTGTCCAATGACTTCTTTGGCGGCTGCACAGTCCACTGTGTCTAATATGTTTCATGGCATATTTTATTGGGACATGTGCACTTGGAGTTAGTGCTGCTCAACATGAACGTGTGTCTTTTCAGGGTTTTTTTGTTACTTCACTGCATTCCTTTCCTCTTTCAGCATCTGTACATCACTCTAGCAGAGCTGCCACCAGGTGGAGCGCTAAGCAGCAGCATCCTCCAGGTCTGTGGGTTTCAGATGACACAGGTATTGATGATGTACCTTGCATGTGTTGTTTGGTGGTGTACTTTTCTATTCCCATATATAACTGGACGTGGATCATCAAGCTATTTGTAACGCACATGGAGTCAACAGTAAATGTCAGGTTTTGGTGTCATCGACTCAGAATCATGGTGGGTGAAGAAAGAATCCCTTGCTCTGACGTTCAACAATCGTACATAACAGTTTTTGCAGTTATAAAGGTATAAAGAAGTGCAGGTATAAAGAAGTGTCACCACGTAGACAGAGATGGAGCTTCTTGTTTTGGAATTATTGTAACTTCCTCCTGTGTATCAAGGCTTCATATCAGCAGCCTCAGTACTGTGATGGTGAGTTTAACTTGTTTCTTTTTCTCCTGGTGTTCAATATTGACATGATTTAAGGTTATCCTTCATGTTCTGTTTGTACATCTGGCCTCAGGCATTCACTCTTAACACAGCAGTAGGCCAAGACTACCTTCTACCTCTTCCTGTCTCGCCCTCTCACTTTAACACTCTCCATCCCTGTTTAAACCCTTTCCTTTCTCTCTTTCTTCTCCGCCTCATTGCTTTCTCTCTCGCTGTTTCTCCTGTCTCCACCCCTCCTCGTCTCTCCGTCTCCTCCTCTCTCCGTCTCTCTTCCCCCTCCCTCTTTCTTTCTCCATTGCTCTCAATCACACTGTCTCTCCTCCATCAAACCATCCTCACAGTGAGGCCTTGGATGGAGATATGACCTTTTACATGCCTACTACAGTACACAGGGGAGTGAGATGAAGAGAGGTGGAAGCGTTGAAGAGAGGACATGAGAGCCCACAGAGCATGTTTTCAACACTTCACTGACCCCTAAGAAAATCATCATTTTTTGCCCCTTGTTAAACCATCCGCACCCACTGGGCACCCTACATCTCTTACTCTATCTTTCTCGCACATGCGCACTCAGTTTCCTTTTTTGTTCTCTGTGCACCCCATCAAAACACAAATTTTCAGCTTGTTGGAGCAGCTTTTTCAGGCCAGAGATGGCGTTGTTGTTGTTGTTAGGGCACATAAACCACATACAGAAAGTAATCACTTGCCTGCAACCAACGCTGAGGACTAACACCTCTCTCCCTTTCGCCCATAAACGCAAATCTGCAACAAATTGAGAAGAAGCCCATTGAGCTAATGTATATTGTGTATGACTCAGTTATATTTATTCTGTTTTTTATACACACACACACACACACACACACACACTCCTCTCTCTGTTTTCCCCTCTCTCATCCTCTCTTCCTCTTTTGGGCTCAGTTTTGCCTTTGACTCCAGAGACAGTGTTTTCTCTCTTTTCTATGAATACTGAATATGCAGGCAAACATACAGAGTTCTGCCTTTGTGATATCCTGGAGGTATTTCTTCTGTGTATAAACCATATCCTGGAGTTTTGGTTTCTAACACAACATATTATCAATATCCTGCAGGAAAGGCATGCCTCCACAAAGTCAACTTTTCAGCAATTGAGAAAAAAGTTGATTGGTTGAGTTTTTTTTAAATGTCATTTTTACATTTTATAATGCATTATCAATTTGGCTTGGTCCCAGGGTGATGACACGTTGTGTCCATGTGGGAGGCAATGCTAGCTGTTTATGTCAGAAAACATGAAATGCAATCTCTGCAGGACACTCACATATTTCGACTCACATATGTAAGTCCATTAGGAACCTAATCATAGTTGCAGGAGGCAGGATGGCCTAAAGAGATTCTCCTGTAACCAAAAGGTCACAAGTTTATCCCTCCAACAGCCAATGTGTGTCCATTAACGGCCATGTTTGGCGATGATCCTCCTCAGACGCCTACAGTCAGCAAGAAATTACAATTACCAGTCAAAACAAACATTACAAGCCATAATAAATAATTGTACAAGCAAAAATACTTTTATGGTGGTTTTATATTTAGAAAAGGGGCACACAGCACAGAAGGTTTGAATCTGAGAGAAACACAAACAACAGTAAATATATCTACTACACTACATATACTATGTACTATATATATATATATATATGTATATGTATACTGTATACAGACAGGAAGACACACACATGAACAAACTCACCGTACACGAAATGGTAAAAAGAGAGTAGACACACACACACACACACACGCACACAGCACACACACACACACACACATACATGCGCACAGAGCAGAAGGCATTTTCACCTGTTATTGATTTGAGTAAAAATAAATCATGTTGACGAGGCTTTTTCTCTGCACAGATGATGGATACAGCCTGGGGGAGAGAGTGGACACATATATACTCACACACACACACACACACACACACACACACACGACGCTCATCCACACACACGCTCACACACACCTCTTTGTCCCTCATGCTGCCCCACCTCTTCACTGTCCCTTTTTCCATCCCTCTCTCCTTCATCTTATATGATGAAGTAGGTTGAAGGACAGAGCACATACAGTATGTTTCCCCTCACTTGCTTACTTGCTCATTCCCAATCTCCCTCCCTCCTTTTCTCTTTCTATTTGTGGTCTTTTTCCTTCCCATCTCCTCTCTCCTTTTCTGCCTCTACTTGTGCTTCTCCTTCCTTCTCTCTCTCACCATCCCTCCGTCTCTCAACCTACCACTTTTTCATCTTGTGCCACCTTGTGACAAGGTTGAATCAACTTTTAGGGAAACCAACAACTGGGAGGCCTACATGGGACCGATGCTCTAGATTACCAGAGGTTGTCCTCAGGCAACAATTTCAACATTTGTATATTGCTCTGAATAGTTATTGACCTTAGCACTGGTCCCATGAGCCGTGAATTTCTGGCTTTCAACAAGCGACTCCGAAACAAGCACTGATTTGACTTTGACCTTAACTTTGCTTACCGATCTTGGGTCTTTTAACCTGCAACCTTCCAGTCAGAAGCTTGTTGTTTATCGTTTAAGATAGATACTGCTGTCCCCTCAGATGAAAGTTAGTTGGAAGACTAAATGGTCCTTGAGTTCAAGTTTGACCATGGTCAAGACTGGTCAAGAATTGATCGCCTCTATCTCATCAGTGGCAATGTTAGGAAGCAACAGGGTTTATGGGAAATGTAGTCAAACACTAGCACTGTCATAAAGAGAATATTTCTTCTTTAGTAAAATATTTTATTATTAAAAATAATAATAATAAAATAACAATATAATAACAATAATAATAATAAATCTGATTTATGAACAAAAAAATAGCCCACAAAGTAAGTTCGGAATTGTATGTGTGCTCAGAAAAGTATTTTTTTAAATGTTAGTTTATAAGCCTGTGGTTTAGCTGGTGCTAAATGACATGGCGTCTCTCCTCTTTATATGGTGCTGTCTGCTGTGTCTCTCAGTCATTCTTTCCATAGGCTAGCTCATTCACACACTTTCCCTTTACCTGCTTTCTGCCTTCCTTCCATTCCCAGCTGTGTTCCCTTATATGTGACCTTGCCACAGTGCACAACATGTCAGCTGTATGGTGACCGCTCTCTCGCTCTCGCACACTCACTCACTCACTCACTCACACACTCACACAGATCCATGGAGAAATACAGTACACACATGCACACACTGATCTCTTATGTTCATGCAGTGAAAAACACACAAAAATGTTCACTCACTGACCTCGTTTTGACACACAAACACACTGATCTCTCTCTCTCTCTCTCACACAAACACACACACACACACGTTCAATAACACATACACATCACGCACACTAACCTCTCTCTCTCACACACACATACTGACCTTACGCGCTGTCCCACAGAGCAGTACAGAGTGTTCCTGTTTGTCTTTCGCTCTGTTGGGCTCTCTTCAAGTGAACGAGAAAGAGAGGAGGAGGGGTGAATGGTTAAATGAGACGTGGAGGGTTGTTTCCTTTTTCTCCTTTTCCTCAACCTTCAGATTCACGGATGAAGCAATGGATAAAGGGATGGACGGAAGGAAGCAAGCGCCACTATGGCTTGTGCTTCGTTGAGCTCATACCAAGCAAACGAATGGAGAGAAAGAGGGAGAGATTCACGCAGGAAGAGATGGAGGGAGTTAACAATTGATGAAAAGAGGGAGGGAGCCACAGAGGTAATCATAAATGGATGGAGGAAAGAGGAGAGGGAATTCCTTTATCTTTTATAAAACAGACAAATCCCTCTAAAGATACATAACATCTCTTTGGTAGGGAGGGATAGATAGGCGAACAGAGGGAGGGAAGCAGAGAAGCACAGAAAGAGGTGTGGGGTGAGTCAGTCCACGAGACATCTAACAAACTAAAGACCTGTTGGTGAAGATTTAGTCTGTAATGACATTTTTGGAAGGAAATTCTTCCAATATACTAATACTACCTTTCCAATTTCCGCACTTTTATTCAAAGATCTCCAAAAGTGGTTGTACATAGCTTATGGAAAGTTTGGCACCCTTGATTTGAACTATACCTACACAGCCACACAACCTATGACTGTGTGTGTGCGCACCAAAATCAAATAAAGCAACTTTGGTTAAGGTTTGTTTTAAGGTTAGGGTTTGGTTTGAGCAACTTTCGTTAGGCTTAGGCAACTAAAACAACTTTGGTTCAGGTTAGCGTAAGACTGTGGTCATGGTTAAATAAGAAAAACTTTCTCTGAAAATGAAAACTTTATTCATCTCAGAAAACTTCTTTGCACTCAAGCCCAGGTCGCCAGAGTTTTTAGGCAGTGTAGATGGAGATGTAGATACCCATCTGGCACTCCAGCCTACACACCTTTACTTTCCACAGCGCTATTTATAGGTCAAACTAGTGCCTGTTTAAGGCCTGTTTCACATAATTTGTAGAACATTACATCAAATTACGCTGCATTGCTTTTTGTAACTACAACAACAAGCTTGATATGAGAACAGGCTGCATGGCTCCAACCATCCAACCATTGCTTTCCCTCTTTGCTCACTTTCGTGTCCCACCCATTTCCCCATTCTTCCCCCCTCTCCTATACATCTAGACCTGTATGATGTATATCAAATTCAGTCCAGTGGGTGTTTCAGCACACGTGTAGTATCTGCTGGATAATGTCATAACAGCAACATGTAATAAAATGTTCCACTAAATGGGTTGCATGTGAAATAAAACCTGCTGAAGTAACAAATTCCCAGATAATGTCATAACATCACATTATTACCTTCACTGGAAATTCTTACTTCAAAAGGGGTGTTGCCTATTTTTAATTGATGAAGTAATAATAACTCATATAATAATGTAATATCTTAGAATAAGGAAATTCAACAACTCATGTTATTGTATTATTAATCAATATCATTCATAATCAATAGCATTACATCATAATATTCAACAACAGCAGTGTGTTCATTTCAAGGACTATCATAATAGAAAAAGGTCAGTTTCATTGAAGTTGTGAAGATATGCACAGCTAGCTACAGATAAATACCTTTTAAAGGAGTAAAGAATAAATTCTCGACTACTGTGTTTCATATCGGCCAGCAGTTTCCATCTGAGAACCCTAACCATAAACTGACCTATGAAGATGCTACAAATCACTAAATAACTCACTAAACACCTAACTCCCATGTTTTCCTAATCCTAAAATAAGGTTTTTACCTTGTGAAGACCATTTTTCCTTTACCTTTTCCTTAACACTTTTTTCTTAGTTCCAATTTGATTGATGTGTGTGTGTGTGTGTGTGTGTGCATGCGAGATAAGAATATCTCTGACTAAGAATAACGTCCTTTACAGAGAGAGAGCTCTGAAGGAAAATGCACTTTGGAATGTCAGAGGACAAAATTGTGTTTGCAATTACATTACTTACACACAAAAAGTAATTATAGTACTTTGCTGCACATGCGAGATCCTTGAAAATCCTGTTAACATTTTAGAATGGTTAAAGTTGCTTAAGGTGGATATGTGCTGGCCCAATCTTCATTCATCTTTCATCTCTGGCAAATACATTTTTTATTTAATGTTTATGTCTCATGTTTTGAATCCTACATTCCCCCCAAATCAATCAAGTCTAGTTTCCACAATTTTTCCACAATTTCCACAAATCGTATCAAATATTGATGAACGACAACGCTGTCAGTCTTTGCCCTCTCACCAACCATAGTGAGCCTGAACAACAGGCAGTAAGGGAAACATAGGGTAGAGTTATTACTGTCAAATTGTATCAGTGTTGCATTCTAAAGTCTATTTCTATTTCTCTAGCTTTCAAACCATGTGCTTTTAATAGAGTTTAACAGTCTGTCATCTACTGTAATTGACTGGACCAAATCAAATGACAGCTCTCTCTCTCTCTCTCTCTTTTTCTATATATATATATATATATTGTCCCAAAGCCATAGAACCAGTTATTGTTCTGCTTTGTAGTATTTCTAGTTTACAATGTGTCTGATGATGAGGCAATATGTATGAAACATAGCGGTAACCTAACATCAGTCACTCGTCATCTAACCTGGGGCAACGCCTTTGAACTTCCTTACCAGGCAGTCCTTAAACAATCCTCCTCCCAGCATAATCCAGCAGTGCTCTTAATGGTCATATTGGATAGAAGGAGTTAAAATGAGAAGAATTGGATCATTTGTATGCTCCTTAAATGCAACAGTGCATTTATGGAGATTGACATCTCTGTGTGTCTAAGTTTCTGAATAGATTTTATGTTACAATAGATGATTATTTTTGCTGCTGGGATTGTTCAGCGTTTTGTGTAAAATCAATGCAACAAAATGTGAATGGTAAACTGACCTGTTGGCAGTTTTAGGGGTTAACAAGGTAACTGTTTTAGTGTTAAAGAAATGAAAATACTGGTAACGGGTAAGCAGTGTATGGTGGTTGGTTACCTTGAGAGCAGAACAAATAACATCTTTTACCTTCAGTTGCTGCACAGTAATTAACACCTAACAACACTGCATCCTCTACTGCTGCTGCTAAACTCTGGAGCTCTTCCACCTGTTCTGTATCTACCATTGTTTCTATGAACACGCACAAGACCCATCTGTTTGAGCAGCTGGTGTTCTTGCAGCATGGCGATGCCCCCTGAGTAGCTGCGATCTCCTCAGTACCACTTTTTTAAGCTGTTTTATGTTTATATATGTGTTATATATATTTAGCCCAGCCCCTTGAGTTTGACAAAGGTTCTTCTTAAACTAATTTTGTTTGCCTGCCTATCTATCTATCTATCTATCTATCTATCTATCTATCTATCTATCTATCTATCTATCTGTCTGTCTGTCTGTCTGTCTAGTCTGGACAGCTCAGTCGGTAGAGCATGAGTCTCAGTCTCAGGGTCGTGGGTTCGATCCCCATATAGTGTCAACTATCACCTTTGTAATTCACTTTGGAAAAAAGTATCTGCTAAATGACTGTAATGTATCTATCTATCAAGTCGACACACTGTAACTAACATCTAACACCATAGAGAATGTGTGATCACACAGCTTTGAAGATTCAGGGTTTTCAGGGACTAAAACATTGCCAGCATCAAGTGGCGTTCTCTTCCCTATAGAGGTCTGTCTGGGGTCACATTCCCAGTCCAAATACAACCAAAAAGAGTAGCTGCCAGCAGCGTTAGGTGGCAACGTGTTACTCAGTAATGTGTTACAGTAATTATGACTATTATGACCAGTCATGTAACAAATTACTATTTCAGTTCACATAGTTACCAGTCACAAAACATAGTTGTTACTTTTGCTATCACCTCCTCTAAATATCAGAAATTGCATTATCCAAAAACAATATCCCAGCCCCTGATTGGTCAGACATAGGCACACACAAAACTAGCTGATGATATGAGAAATGGGAGAAAGGTTGAATGTCTCTGAGTGGAAGTCTTCTCAATGCAATGATTTTTTTTTTTAGCAAAAAAGGATGACAAGAACATTGGACATCAATGCTGTTTGGTTGCCCCGATCGATCAGGTGAGGCAATTGAGTTATCCTGATTTTTCAAAGTAAGAGAGGAATACAATCGCAAATTTTGGGGGTGTAATAGAAAAGTAATATAGCAACTAATGTCACAAATTATTGCTCAGAGGGCGTGAGAAATAGTAATATGAGTAATAATATTATTCAACTATTGGCACAATAGATATTCTTTTGAGTGATGAGACCAACATTGTGTTGAACCATCTGGTTTTCCTCTTTCATGAGGTTGTGAAAGGTTTGCTTATAATCAAAAAATGCCATTTTAGAATAATCTTTTATACGGATGGCTGTTTTTGACTATTAGTTTTTATCTTGAGCTGCAATGAGGCTAATTTGTACCACTGCATGTTGTTAGGATTATAAAGTACTGCACCAAAGTGAATCTTTTAATATGACCTGCCTGCTGGAAAGCGTTTGACTTTTCAAACTCTTATACCCAGGAATAGTGCCGTGACCTTGTTAAAATGAAGATTTAACAAGATCTAATAATTAGATTTCACTGCCTGGCTCTCTTTCTGTAAAAACCTGACGAAAGAATAAAATAATTATCTGAGGCGTGCTTTATTTAAACTCCCAAGGCATTAGAGGAGCCTCCAACGCAGAAACATCGGGGACATCCTGGTGGGTGCAATGCCAACCTTGCACTTGGAAAACTGTAATTGTGAGTGTGGCTCTCAAATGTAGCACGGCATCTTGTCCTTCTCTCTTGTAAAAAAGGCACACTTTCTTTCTTTTTTATCTCCCTTTTTCTCTGCCTCTCTCATTCTGTAAATACAATCATTCAAAAAGCCAAAGAATGTAACATCTTATAAAATACGATCATGATCACCTCTTTATCATTTGCAAATAGCACGACATGTGAGACTTGTTGAAACACTTTTTCTAATATTACTATTTCTAAATCTGAAACCCAAAGAAGCACCACCAACAGCCGAGGGACTTCCTGACCTTCATCACTTTATGACAGTTTGATTTATCAAGTCCATATGGCTGTTTGCCTCACTGTCTGTGTGACTGCCTTCCTCTCTTACCACCACTAGAAAAGCTGGAGTTGTTCTCCAGGCATCATTCCAGTAAGGACTACAGGCTCATCTCTCTCCAGTCTCAAGCCCGTGAATCCCGACTAGCGGTCTCTCTGCCCACCACAACGTAGGAAAAGCTAGCTGTGTCCCAGACATGCTAGCAAGAACTATAGCCTCCTCTCAGGGTTAGTTTCATCAAGCCATATTTAAGACATAATTCTGTATCAAGTTAAGGACATGTCTTTTAGAGGACAAGAGTTTCCCTCTGAAAGTGAAACAATACATACTTGAGAATCCTAAAATTAAATTTCATATCGAAGAGTGTGTGTTTATTTGGTGAAGGGGGGCTGGAATTAGCCACCTGTATGTTACGCAACACATTTTCACACATGAAAAGTACTTGGGATGGGAAAATACTCTTTAGGATTTTGTCAATATTCAGTTACAATTAAGCTGTCAAATGCAAATAATTTGAAACATCAGCTTGAAAATCATTTCTTTTTAACTTGGCATTCCAGTGAAAGCAATGCATGTTCTTAAGGTGGAACTTTACCTTTATTTACCCTTAAAGAAGAAATAAGTAAGATTTTTGCTGCCCCATAGCATAGAAGTGATTCAGCGATTACGTTGCCAGGTCCTGAGATTTCTGCCTTTCAAAACTCACTTTCCAGCCCGTTTTGGGACCGAAATTACCCTTAAAAGGAGGACTTCATTCATAACCTCATGTATCTCCAAATTCCAAGTTGGTTTCATTTCAGCATTTACATGACCAATGCCAAAATACAAGTAAACATGTAAAAGTTAATAATATACTTTTGTTTTAGAAAAGCTCTGCTGATCGACTTGAGACTCAGAAACTGTGGGAAGGAAGCCTGTAACAGGACGATAGTGTTTCAACAGTTGGCTCCATATGCATTTCTAGACCGGGGCTTTAAGGTGCTCACACCTCACCTTCCCAGACAGCTTCAGAAGAGTAGGATGGAGCGGCTGTAACCTCTGGAACATCCTCCAGCTGAGCGGCACTGTGACCTTGCTCACTTTTAGATGGTAATTAATTAAACCACATGATTCCTGACTTTCTGCCTGGCCCCTACCTGTGTGTGTGTGTGTGTGTGTGTGTGTGTATGAATGAGAGGGAGACTGTTGTTATCTGTGTGAGAGAAGTGTGTATGTGTGTTGCGTCAGACTGAGTGATCTATGAGGATGTCTGAATACAGCGGGGCATCATCTGACAACTAGGTCTCTCTCTTTTCTCTCTCTCTCTCTCTCTCTAACACACACACACACACACACACACAGAAACACTGATGCTCAGAGAGAGCTGGGTCAGCAGTGAGGGGCTTTTGAGCCAGCAGTAGGTTAAAGTCTTAATGACGGACATTTCTCTCTGGAAACTTCTTTCCATATGTTTCAGAGCAACTCCCTCAAATCATCATTTTCCACCTTGTTAGAGGAGCTTAAGGCAGCGAGAAAGAGAGAGAGAAAGAGATACGAGAGAAGGGAGAATAGAGGAGAGGAGGAGAGAAGAGAAGAGGGAGGAGAAGTGAGTGAGAATGAGGTAGTGAGGAGAGAAAGAGGAGAAACACAACAGTTTTCTCTGGGAACTTGTCCATATGTTACTTTGACACATGTTGCTTTATCTTCCTTACACATGAGAGAAGGCAAGGGAGGACAGGAGACAGCGAGAGAGAGATGAGGTTGAGAACAGCGAAGAGATGAGAAGAGGAAAGAAGAGTGAAAGTGGAAAAAAAATGAAGGCAGAGTTGGGGAATTCTCTCTATATTTTTCTCTATTTGAAGCAGTATTTCAGTTTGGTGCAACTCCC
>OOFE01044967.1:0-17261 GCA_900323365.1 Monocentris japonica | reverse complement strand
CATGAACCACCACGGCGTCCTCCATCACCAAGCCACCCTTGGGCCCTACAACACTGCCCATCTCATGACATTCCTGGACACACTACACAATATCATCATTCCACCAGACCAGATAGATGGCCCAGAGCAGCCCAGGTATGTTGTCATCTGGGACAATGTAAGTTTCCACTGGGTTGCTCTGGTCCACAACTGGTTCATCGAACATCCACGATTTACTGTTGTTTGTCTGCCACCCTATTCACCATTTCTGAATCCAATTGAAGAGTTTTTTCAGCTTGGCGCTGGAAGGTCTATGAGCGCAATCCCCATGTGCGCATACCCCTTCTACAAGCAATGGAGGGGGCATGTAGCGATATAGCTGTAGAAGCATATCAGGGCTGGATTCGGCATGCCAGGCGATACTTTCCCCACTGCTTGGCCAGGGAGGACATTGCTTGCGAAGTTGACAAGGTCTTGTGGCCAGACCAAAACCAAAGAGAGGATGCAGCCTAAATTTACTTTTTCTTTACAATATACAAAAGGCCTATTTTGTTTTCTATTGTTGGTTCTCTATGCATGCAGTAACACTATACACATTCAACTGTGTTTGCTGAGATGTATACGGTATTTATACAATGTATATTATATTTCTGTTCCTGTATTTGTTTTTGTTTCAGAGTTGAGTATAAAAGCATAATATTTTACTCCAGGCTACTGTACGTATGTAGTAAGTGTAACACTGAAAAATGCAAAAGGCCTAAGCCTCATATTTATAGTCATGTTTTCCATTGAGCACATTGGTGTGTAATTGGTGCTTAGAAATATCTATTCATATGATGGTCTGTGTGTGTCATTTGGACACAAAATTCCATTTTCAGAAGACATAACATTGCATTTTGTGTTTTGTGTTTAGAGTTTTGAGAATATGAGAGGGGCTGTAAAATGAATATAAAAAGGCTTACTTGGCATTGCAGCCTGCCACTGAAAAACTATAGATGTTGTGTAGATGTATAGATGGCAATAGATGTTGAGTTAACTGTATGCTAGTGGTCTATTCCCCCCATTGTCACATCTATGTCATAAGTCTGGCCCGGACAGCTCAGTTGGTAGAGCTTTGGATAAAGGCGTCTGCTAAATGACTGTACTGTAATGTAATGTAATAAGAGATGTACAACATAACATTAGGGACTGACTTACAACAAAACACCCACAGTCAATAAACAGCCATAGTGTGTGTGTGTGTAGGCATGCATGCGTACATACTATCTGCATTAGCACACAGAGAGAGAAAAATGGAAAGTGCGAGAGAGGAAAAGAAAGAGGCTTCCTGTGTATGTGTGCATCTTGTGCTCTGTGTAAAGTTAAAAGACCTCCACCACTTCACTGGGATTTACACACATACCAATTTACATCATTTACATCACACACACACAAGCATGTGTCTTCATGCTCGTGTGTGTGTGAAAGCGCTCCTACCTACGGGGTGACCATATTGAGGGGTGAGGCTCGTGGTTTCTCCTGCACCAGGTCATATCCTGTCTAACAGGAAACAGATCAGGCAGGAAGAGATCAGGATCCCATTTCAAAACACCGGTGTCACGCCTTCTAAGTACGCCCTAATAGAGTCGGTCGCCTGCCTCTGTGTAGTGCTCACAGCGCATACACATGCTTGAATGCGTAATGCCAGCCAAGTCAAGATCTAACTCACAGCCATGCTGCTTTGCCTTGCTGTGACAGATAAATCCAAGCTGTGGTTTTGTGCGTCTGTGTGTGCATGCATCGCCCACGGCACCTGTCAATCACTGCTGTTGCTTCTGAATGAGCTTTGCTGGGAGATGAGGGCCTATTTGATTTGATCGCTGAGGGGAAGCATACGGCCTGTATCACTGTATCACATACACAGAGAGAAGAGAAAGATGCTATTCCTGTAACATGTCAGATACTCTTGAATGCACACACACCAGCAGCACGCATACAGACCGACAAACACCCAGGCAGACATGCAGGCACACTCACACACACACACACACACACACACACGTGCAAGAGCTTGGCACAGTTCCTGGATCTATTCTATTACAGCAATGCTCCAGTGGGTTTAAATGAACACTTTCTTCCCTCATCATTTAGATAGGCTGAGAGAGAGAGAGAGAGAGAGAGAATTCAAACTAAAGGTAAGGTAAGTGATGAAGAAAGATAAGGAATTGATAGCATGAACAACTGAGAGGAAGAGAGAAGTTCAGGATGCTGAGGAGAGTAGGAGGAGAGGAGGGGATGAGAGAGAGAGATAGAGAAAGAGAGAGAGAGAGAAAAAGAGAACGAGTGTGTGTGTGTGTGTGTGTGTGTGTGTGTGGAGTGGAGGGCTGGAAGGCTGTCTGTGGCTGCAGAGAAAGTGCTTGGAGTGCAGACAGAGTGTGGGCTAGCTTGGCCCGCTAACCTTGGAGTGCTAGTAATTGGCACTTAGCATTAAACAGCCCATCTCCCTCTGGGATAATAAGACTCATGGAGAATGAGAGCGATGTACTCAAAGAGAGATACAGAGAAAGAGAGAGATCTTCACACACAAATATCACTTCCAGAGATTGTCAAAATATATGATAAATACATATGATCAAAACAAATCAGTGTTTGTTAAATTAAATTGAAAATATACATCTTTAAGATGTTGACATTTGAGCATTCATGAACCAGCAAAATCCCACCTACTGTCTTTAAGTTAAGAATTTAGTAAAAACTGAGACTAACTGAGGTTAGTACACTGTCAAACATCCTACTGTCCAAGATGTGCCTCTACTTTCTGGGTTTTGAGTCTCCCAAAACACCTGATTTCAGAGTGTATTACTAAGGGAACTGTAATGGAGTAAGCTGTGGAGAGAGTAGACAGGGTTGCCTGTCCTTCCAGTCTCATTTACTCATACAGTAAATACTGTATGAGTCTTCTTATTGCATTCTGACTGAAACCTTATAATTTACTGATAACTTAATTCTTAGCACATTAGGATTCACCATTTTTAAGGCGTATCTTGACCCAATGAACTTTTGTATTTTGCCACACATATGCATTCATACTTGCACACAAGCATGCACACATTCACTTACACTTATGCACACACGCACACACACATACACGCACAGACACACACGCATGCCATTGGAGTGAGGGATGGACTTGGAGAAGGAATAGAAAGACCACTAATGATGAGTATAAGAGCACATCCCTCAGCAGGTGAATGTCTCTACACACTAGTGATATTATGTTGTTAAGATTTTTTTTGGTTAAGGCAGGTAAACAGGGCATTGCAGTAGTCAAGGCAAGATGAAATAAAAGCATGTATAATCCTCTCTGTATCACTGAAATTCAAGACAGATTTAATTTTTAGAGTAGAGTCAAATATGACTAGGAGGTTCTTCAAGGCAGACAGAATATGTCCATTTAGTGGGCCAAGGGCAGGTCAAATAAGGCGGGATGTGTGGTCAGGGCTATAACACAGACTTCAGTTTTGTCCAAATTTAACTTTAGAAAATTGTGGGTCATCCAGTCCTATCTGTTAAACAGTGATGCAGAGAGGCCAACTTATTTAGTTCACTCGGCTTGACTGAGTGAAGAATCAAAGCTGCATCCTCTCAAGTAGATTCAAAGAGGATGTTTGAAACTGATGTTGGAATTTAATCTAGGCATCAACATTGTTATTGTCAAGTGGACTGCAGAGTCTTTCTCATTCAACAGGCAGGCAAAGCCAAAATTTATTCAACAGCACTGTAACAATGTACCACTACTCACTTGATTTTGAATCACATGATCCTCCAACCCTCGTCTTTGAGGCCTCTCTTTTTCATCAGTTATTTCCTAGTCCTCTTCTTTTGTTGCCAACAGACATCCACTCTCAAAAGAGCATGTAAGTGTGGTACCTAGTTGTTATGGCTATGTAACACTGCTGCTGTTTCCATAGTGCCAAGCAGTGCATGTAAATGCGTGTAAGTGCATGTCTTTTACCTTCGTACACAGTGACAACACAGAGGTCTTAAACCAACAAAACACATTTAGAAGCACACAGAACAAGACATCACACAGACTCAAACATCTGATTCTCTGTCTGTCTCTTTTTCTCTCCTTGATCAGATTTAATTATACTCTTGGAGAATGATTCCCTGAATGGTTACAATGCTTTTTTAAACGTCAACTACCACCATCATACACACCTGCTACCCATAAGAATCAGCAGTGCATGTGTTCTCCATAGCAATCAATGTATTCTAAAACAACTGAAAGTCAAACAAACACGAGCCGGTCTTTTTTGACCCATCTTGAACATCAGAGGCTTACAGTGATCCTATTCTGTCAACAAGTGTAGATAATCTTTATTGCATTCTAATTATTGGCCCATTTTAGCTGTTAGGCTATTTTAAATGGATTGGCTCTATTGTAAAGAACCCAAAACTGTAACGTGCACTCTACTACTTTTGTCATAATGTCTTCTGCTTGGCCAAATCCACATTATGGCATCCACTGTGGCACACTTTGATTGTTCCCTCAGATCACAAAGCTGCATTGTTTGGGGATGTTATTCTCTTTGTGACGAGACCCCTTCTGCATAATCTAGCCCATGCATCATTAAAATATGTGCCAAATAAAATTTCTGCCAAAACCCAATTTAGCTAGGATTACCTATGCCTGGCCAGTTTTCTACCCATAGTGAATTTGAGCTTGAGTCTAATGCGTACCGATATTTCTGTTGGTATCTGAGTCAACGCTAGTGCAAACTGTAGCTTTCATGTTAATAATCTTGTGTTCCATTTATGACTGGAGGAAACTTTCTGTAATGAGATAGCAATTAGCTTAAAAGTTATCCCAGTGCATTCAGACACATAATTGCTTCCTATTAATTTTCAGGTACAACTGAGATTTCTGTATAAAATTAGTACTGCATACATTGTCCCCATCAGGAAATATATCTCTCCATGATAGGTAGAATTAGGTTTTTAAGAAGATGAACAGCTCAGTGCAAAACTGAAAATAGTTAACAAACTGACATTGCTCTATTAAGCATGTGCATAAGCACACACGCACACAAACACACGCGTTCCTTCACCACTCCAGGGACTTAATTATGGCCACAGATGAGTAGAAGGAATCTCCCTTGGATTATTAACACAGCTTCATTTTCCTTTTAATATTCAGGAATATTTCTTATTAAAGAAAAGGATCTCCTTTGCTTGAAACAGAGAAAAAAGAGCTTGATAAAAAAAACAAAAAACCTCTCTTTGTTCCTCTCCTATCAGAAAGTAAGAGAGGAGAGGCGTTGGAAAGGAATGAAAAGCCCTGCAGGTTTTGCCTTTGAAGAAAAGGTATATTATTTAAAATTAACAAGGCTCGCTTTTACCCTCCACCCCACCTCCTATTCTTCTCTCAGTGACTCTATTTGTTCTCTCTGTCTTTCAACATTTTCAATCAGGTTTTCCTCGCTTCTATTCTTTTGTACCTTTTTTCATTTGTTGTCATTCTCTTTTTGCTTCTACAGTTCAAATCTGTTTGCCTCTGGTATATGAGAGAAGTTCTTTTCATTAATTGCAATGCTAGCACTTCTGTCTTTCCCTCCTTGCCATTTCTCCTTGGACTCATGACCCTGAAAGTCATAACATTAGAACAGTTGTCTAATCATGCAGCCATACCTCCAATTAATTTCCAATGCTTTTTAAAAGGGGCGAGGACCAGCTGGTGTGGGTTTGGGTCTTGTATTTGACTAATACAGCTTTATTATGTGACTGTTTTTACAACTGCTTACATCCATTTCTCCCCCACAATTGTGGTCCATCCAGTTCCAGTAGTTCTTACTGGACACTCTGCCATTGAACATGGATTTGAAGCATGGTCTTATGCTTTTATGCTCTCACAGTGAATACAGTGTACAGAAATACTCCCTGGCGGCCAGGGATATGAAGATATCCTTCAGTAGTTTCCTTTTGCATGAACCAAGTCGACAGGCCTTGCACCATGTGGATACTTTCTCTGCTTTCGCAAAGACAACTGAATATTATGAATTCATATCCAACTTGATACATATCTAGATCTTGTGATTTCTACATACCATATCTACATGCTTTCTCATTCAACATATTACTGTTGCGCAACATGAGACAGCTACGCTACTTCAAGTATAAAATCTGCAGGGAATAGTATGCTATGCATTATTTATATTGTGAGTTGTTCATGAAATGACATCTCTTTTCATGTATTTGCATCATACAGCATACTATGATATTGTGTCTTCGCATTGTTAGCACAGATTTTTACTGCGTTCCATACTGTTCCATTCTGTGCAACTTACAGAATATGAATATCTATATGATCTATTGTGAACACATTGACATGCCTGATGGGTTTTCTCTGACAAAGTCTTTAGTGAGGAGGCATGTAGAGTTATGGGAAGTCAGAAAATCCAGTATACGCATGTAGAGACACACGGTACTAACAATACTAGCACAACTGTGCTTTTAACAATGTGTAAAAATACAAAGCCAACAGATAAATTAGAAGAGAGATGAGAGGAGTTTGTGCCATTCAGAGGTAGGCTTTTCAAGAGCTGAAAAAGTGTTGGAAAATGTGAGGTAATGTGAAAAGAATCGGTAAAATGTGTGTTAAACATGCTACTAGATAAATAAGGGGAAAAAGGGGAATAGGGCAATCCAATTGACATTATGTTGTTTTAGTAATATGCCCAAACATGTAAAGGGTTAGGGTTAGATTGGTCTTCTGGAAAATAATGATGTGATGTGCACAATTGACAGAGCTCAATGAAGTTAGGTGGTGTCGAACGCAGCCCAATGCATAACCTAGAATGAACATCCATATCTCTGAGAGAGAAAAACACACTCAAAATGCAATTTCACTTTGGTATCATTACCTTTCACTATTTTCACTTCAGTTTCAGCATACACACCTCCCACATAAGCTGCCCTTGGGATCATCTGTCTTCACAAGCATGCAAGATTTTTTACCCAGCTCTCAATGTCAATAATTGCAAAGAGATCCAGGACACAGAATGAAAAATCATACTACCTGGCTCTAATTTTCTTACAGTACTTTACTTTTTAGACAAGGCTCAAAATGAAAAGTAGTGCTGACTATTGGTGCTGAACTTTGGTGGTTGACTATTTATGAACTCCTATTGGAGGTATGTACACTACAAAATGTCAACCTTCTACCAAAGTGAAATATCACTTTAAGTAGACTTTAAAAAGACCTTGAAGTCATCCAAGTTTGGAGTACCTCTGTATAGCTGGCAGCCTCGAAAATGAATTGTAGAGATTCATTGGGGAGTTAGATATCTTGGAAAATGTGGAGTTTCTTTCCTCCTTGAGGATCTGTCCACTTGAGTGAAGGGAGTCCAGAATAGAGGTGCAGAGGAGGGAAGAGGTAGAGAGAGATATGACATAATCCAAACTGAGATTGGTTGCTGTATGATATCTTGTTTCTGAGCTCCACAGACTCAATCAATAGCTGCCAGTGAGGGAGAAGGAATAAAAGTATACACACACACACACACACAAACACACACACACACACACACCTACCTGTCAGTGACAAGGAGATGTTGAAGCTAATGAAAGAAGCCTTAAGATGTCTTTCTGGCTGTCATCTTCTGGGACCCATGGACACACTGATCTTTCTATTGCTCTACCCAATAGAATATGGATGCTCTCTCTCTCTCTCTTTCTCTCTCTCTCTCGCTCTCTCTCTCTCTCTGAACTCAATTCAGTTTTTTACAGTTCAATTCAATTAGCCTTATGGGCATGATTGTTGAAAAAGAAACAATATTGCTGAGTACAGATGATCAACATTTTTAGACAATAAATCCCACTGCCTTTCGAGTATCACTGTGTGTGTATCAGTACCCCTGTAATGCAGGATCTGAGTTGCTGTGTATTCACCTTCTATACCCAGGCCCTCCACTGTGGAATAAAAATTTGTGTTTTGATGTTCCTGAATAAAATAAATTAGTAGAAACATATCCTGATGAAAGAGTAGTCACAGCAGGCTGTAAATAAGACATAAGACTGAGGAGATTCAGACATTGATATTTAATCACTTTTCACAACTCACAATTTCTCATGTTATGACAACCAGAGATGTATCTGGCAGTCGGGACTGTTATGCTTTCACCCATGAAGGCTTAATTGTTTTCTTCATCATCATTGTGAGGAAGTTGAGGCAGTTTCTTCTAGAAAGCCTATCTCAATAAAAACCTAATTGTAACGCAGTAGGGCGTGTAGCTCTGACTCAGCCTTTACAGTTTAGCAGTGACCATGTAGCATGTTTTTTGTGTCTCCCTTTGCTATTGGGTGTCACTGAGTCTGTACACGATGGTCATGCTTAGCATATCAGAGATCAGCCAGTTTATATTCTCCATGTAGAGTTAGATAACAGCAAATGTACTTTGAGATGTCTTTTGTCTTATCATTTGGTTTATCCCAATGACGTGTTTTAAAGCATGTTTGCTGTGGTTTTAATTCACACACCAGCTGACTGAGAGGATGCTTCTCCGAGTTCACCTTTTGGGGCCACAAGTGATTTATACTTAAATGCATCTTTGGGGCTTAAGTTGAGATGATTCCAAAATCAAAACACTCTCTTTTCAATTGCCAGCTTTAAAAGAACCTGCCCAGTTCTGCCCTACACACAATTATTTTTGGCCCTGCAAAACATTTCTGCAAGATTTTGTCAAGGTCTCAATGTGGGTTTTATTCAATAGATTATGATCAAAGTTGGGTTGAGGGGTCCCAAACTCCATTCCATTCCATGTATGGGGCAGTAGGTTGAATTAAACTGGAAAATATTTTCAAAGAAATCCCATTCCAGGATTTTCTATATGAATTATTCCTTTTTATGACCTATATAGCTCTCCTACAATGTTGAAGCTTCCTCATGCTGATGCAGTCAAACCAAGGTGTGTATATTTCTGGGGGTAACCCTTCCTCTTACAGTCACTCTAAGTACTAGGTATTTACCAGGTAAATACTAGGTAATGCATGGTAAGAAAAATATTAGTAATGCACGTAATTGCAGCTGTAACTAAGTAGGTGAATACGTGAATGGCAGAAATCCTAGGAAATGAGACTACACATTTGTAGAAACACCTATTACCTATCAATTCACAGAACTATCTTGTATGTAGTGAAGGTTTGTATTAGTAGCCCAATAATAGCCCAAGTTTAAATCTATACTTTCTAAGAATTAAGGCAATGCTTCTATCCACTTGGAACAGGTTTATTAAACTTACCTGGATTGTACAAAAAAGTGTTGTTGTTCCCATGGTATTACCAGGTTCCAACCCCTTAGCAATTGGCTTTGTTTTCCTTTTCCATTCCATCAAGACAAACATCTACCATATATGCTCTGCAGTAGTACTAGGTAATTCCAATTCCAATTTCCTCAGTAAGAAAACTGAAACTGGAGTGTAAAAGAAAGCATTGCTTGCTCCTATGGTATTATTAGATTCTTAACATATCCTTTAGAATTGTTTATTTCCGTCTCCATTCCAGTTTGTACCATGTATATTCTACAGTACTTTCCAAATGCAGTAATGACAAATGTAGCTTCCATACATGATCTGCAACAAACATTACAGTATCCAGAGTAAAGCTAGCAACACCCTAGACAGATTTTAAAATCCTAACTGATCATGAAAGCACATTGGATCGCATTGGGGTCCCTCACTAAATGATATGATTATGGACCTGTAGTCTAGCAGGAACCAACGTGAATTTGTGAATTTCATCAAAACAAAAATGGAGGCAGACAGGGCAGCGTCTGAGTGACTTAAAACTCTATTCTCACAACGTTCTGTTTAGGTTGGGACAGCAGCACAGTGTCTTCCCTTATTCTATCCCAGGCAGCACTAGTATAGGTTTTGGGGAAACACTACTGTTTCCCCAAGACAGGTACAAGATTTTTCATCCCTCCCATCAATATCAGAGAGGACAGCCAAGGACAGTCAATCTTAAAGTTAAAAATGTTGATAAGATGATAAGGCTGACAAAATTTGCCCTATGATGCAATGTTACTGTGACTACATACTGTTACTATGTTCCTATATTTAATGTTTTAATACTCTCAAAGCATATTGCCAGTTGTGACACATTTGAGCTGAAGGGCTGCTTAACTTTCATGACTACTTTCAGAAACAGGGAAATGTTTCATGCTCAAATGTTGCAGTATTTAAACAGCCACTTGTGTCAGTGCATACTGTATATGTATGCATGTGTCATCTGAACATGCAAACATTTGAATGCATTGCCCTGCTAAATAAACATATTGTTACAATAACAATACATTTTTTCCTTTTTCCTTCCTTCCTTCCTTCCTTTTTTTCCTCTCTCAAGCCTTGATTTCAAGTGTTCCGTGTAGCATTTCCCATTACATAAGTACATTAGCTAAACTGTCTGCTGTAAGAATAGGAAAGAAATGGACACCTAGTCTTGTTGAGTAGAAAGAAAGAATTTAAATTGACATTGGTACCTACTCTGTGTTGTCCTCAGCCAATGAGCTTCACCCAGCTGGAGTTAAAATTATTAACTATTATAGGAAATTCAAAATCGCCTTCTACGTTCCTCTGTTTAATGAAGATATTGTTAAAATTTGATTTCGTTTGAGTGGTTGATTTAAAGTTATTGCATTTTCAAAAATCCATCCTTTTTTTCTAGTCAGCATCACATAACAACTGGACTTTCTTGATTGGCACCTCTCACTTGCTACAAAATGCTACAATCCTCCAAGTCAGGCATGTTTGCTGGATTTGAACTGACATACCCCTCTGAAAGGGCTAGCCTTTATTTCTGTCTTCATCCTTTCCCTCCCTCTGTCTTTAATATCCTCCCTACATAGAGTAAATATGGCTGTGTTTGTTGTATGTAATAAAGTGTACAATTTCTAGTTTTACACGGTCAAAAACACTATCTCCTTATCATGGCCCCTCTCTCGCTACATTAACTGGCAATATTCAGCCTCCTAGTTTTATGTGGGGCAAATCATATTAAATTCATGGAATGCTTCTTTGTGGGAGTGGTATGATCATGTGTAATTGTGTCGCCAATGTGATGAATTAGAAGGCCCCATTGCTTTACAGGTTCTTGGATCAGATATTGAAGGACTACCTATCTGTATGTACACGCATATGCATTTAGAAGCACAGATGCATGCACATGCGGTGTTTTTTCTTCTTTATTGTTTCTTCCAATGGAAAACTTTGGGAACTTGGGAACCTTGAATCTTGCTTAAGAGAGCAGAGGATGGAGA
Organism: Monocentris japonica; assembly: GCA_900323365.1. Taxonomy (NCBI): domain Eukaryota; kingdom Metazoa; phylum Chordata; class Actinopteri; order Trachichthyiformes; family Monocentridae; genus Monocentris; species Monocentris japonica. The sequence goes on along the minus strand of OOFE01044967.1, from coordinate 5,989 downwards.
GATGGGGAGGTGGGTTTGGCAAAAGGAGGAAAGGAATGAGAGGTGCACTGTCGGCAGAGCAGAACAGTTTGATTCTAGGTGCCTTTAATACTTTTAAAGGTAAACTATATCCTCCTCTTGGTTTCTTTATCCTTGAGGAGGGCGGGTTTTCTTTCTTTTTTTCTTCTGCCTCTCTTCCCCCTCCGTGGCTATAGGCTCTTTCTCAAAGCACTTGTTACTTTTCTCTTGTCTCTCTCTCTTGATTCTCTTGTCTCCACTCCTTATTGTGCCTAGATCCCCTCTTTTCTCTTGTAGTGAAAGCCGCTGATATTCATTGGGATTTAGTTATGGCAATGTATTCTAGGAAATAGTAATAAAAAGTGTTTTCTATGTCTTGTGCATATATTGCATTTTTACTGCTGGCTGGGAGCTAGACAGCCTTTAGAGCAGGTTTTAGGAGCGTATATGTTTGATGTTTGTGTGTGTGTCTAGTGTGCACATTTGTATGTCTGTCAGGAGGAAACACAAGGATGCGAAGGAGGAAGAAGAAATAAAAGATAACATCTGGTCTAACACATCTGCCCCAGGCCTGCTAACCATGGGGAGTCATTAGAGAAATCACACACACACACACATGCACACGTGCACATGCATACACGTGCACACACACACAAAGCCTTATCTACAACACGTGTTGTCATTGACAGAATCCTTTATAGGAAACAAAATGGTTAAACAGATGGATGGATGGATGGATGGATGGATGATTAGATTAGTTGGTGGGTGGATGTAAGCTTTTAGCTGAGGATACAAGTGCACACACACACACACACACACACACCCATATCGTGAAGTCTTGCTGAGAGTGATCCATCATCCCACTGAATTCCATCCAGCCACAAGCTACGATCGCTATCAAACAAGCTGGCTTTGATGTACAAGCTCTGACTCTCTCTCTCTTTTTCCCTTTGTCTTGGACTAACTTAGATGACTACCATTCAAGGAGTCATGGAGGGTGATAGAGTATGTTTGTGTGTGTGTGTGTGTTGACTTTCGCTGTATTAATTGGTGGCAACATATTTCTGTCTAACGTGTATATTTCTCTTTGTGTGCTTGAGTGTGCGCTTGTCTGTGCCTGTGTAAATGTTTATGTGCTTTCGGGAGCGGCAATGGTGGCTCATTTGTGGTGTCAATGCCTGATTGCGTGGCGAGGCAGAAGTTTGACAACATCAAAGGGTTGAGACTGGAAGGCTCTTTTGATCAGCGCTAATCATTGTTTTACTTAATCGCCTCATTCCTCACATTTCCCCATTCAGGACTGGCATCTGTGGAGCACCCCTCGTGGATCAGAGATAAATCCATCTGTCTATGTGTGTGTGCGGGTGTGCTTTTGTGTTTACATCCTTGTGCATGCATTCGTATATATGTGTGTCTAGTGTGTCTATGTTTGTGTGTGTGCATAAATGTGCATGTGTGTATGTATGTGTGTGTGTTTATGTATTTTTACAGGATGTGTGATCTCTCTGTGTGTGTATATCATTTAAAATTCTGCCACTGACTTCCAATGTGTCTGGAAAATGGATGAAATTATTCCAATTGAAGTGCAGCTTGCTTCAGGAAAGGATGAGTCCCATTCCAAAATGCCATATATCCATTTTGGAAATTACCTGAAATTCATCATTCTGTATCTTTAAACTACAGAGGATCCAGTGTATAAAAGTGTTATATGAGATATTAGATACCTAATATCCTTTCAAAAACACCATAATTTTGCACTATTTAGTAGGTGCCACTTTTTTCAGATGGTGGATATCTCATTTTGGAATGGAACCCGTCAAATGCTCTGCTTAATGCCTACCATGTGTGAAAGCCTGTTCCTCCCCATGGGGAGACTGTGAGGTTGTTCAAGAATCTTCAAAATACACAATTAGAAAATTGTTTCAATCACTGACACAATGTACCTGCTTTAACCCTGTTTATTGTTCTTATTCTGTATCATGTCCAATTTATTTCTACTAATACGTCTTTGAAAAAGATAAGAGGTCTTGTGCATTGCAAAAGATGAGAGCACAGCATATTGCATTTGATGTTTATTTCATACAAAAATATAATAACATTCTCTTTGAGTATTCTCCAATGTTAACTAAAACCCAGCTGAAAGATAAACAGAGATAGCGCTTCAAAAAGACAGCCATGGCAGGAAATGTCTGCGTATTCTCGTATTCCTTTAGAAACAATAAACACCGCCTTTAACTCTCAAACTCTCCATGGTGACATGGCACAGGCTCAGTCAGCTTGGGTTAGGCATCTTTGAAGGAGAGCGAGAGGAAGCAAAAGAGACAGCGAGCTTCTGAAAATAACATTTCTCCTGAGATGCACAATGTTTTTGTGTGTATATGTTTCATTTTGATGACAATCCCTTTGACTTGTATATGTGTATGTGTTTGTGCATGTGCATATGCACGTGCATGAGTCATTTCATTAACTTTTACACAACCACCACATAGCAATGTGCTTGAAATGCATGCCTATATTTCTGTTTTTACTTTTCACTTCTAGCAAAACGCTTCTAGTCCCACTGTTCTTCCTTATTTGTGCTCCTGCACCATCTCCCCTCATCCTCTCTCCTATTCTTGTCCACCATCTTTGTGATAATCATCCCTCATCTTGTTCAATATAATTACATATACTTAAGGATTTTTCCAAAGCATCTATGGCGAGTACATACAGTATATTTTCTAGTATGATAATTGAACCTCAAACCCCAGCCATGGTAATATCAAGATCTTGAGTTACACATTACACAAGGAGTTTTCTTCAATTTCTGGCTGGAGGGGAAATGAAGGAGCCAGTCATGCCATGCTCTGGGCTTCTGTGGTGGCTGGTAACAGTATACACTAAAGCTATAGTGAGAGTGTATTCTCTCACACACCCTTTTCTAAGACTCCGGCTCTCCTGGTTTAGTCTCTCCTGGTTATAATTGCATCTGTCTCTTAGTACTCTTTTCCTTATCCTCAACTAGCATATCTCTAGTTGGTGTCTAGTCTCGCTGGTGACTTGACTTGTGTTTGGCCGATATAATTAGCCTGTGTTTCAGTGCTAAACAAACCCCTGCCCCCTCTCTCCTCCCTGTGTTCTTCTCGTTTTTCTTTAGATTTTTTAGGCCAGGGATGGCCAACCATATGTCATGGAGGACTAAGAGTCTGTAGGTTTTCATTCCAACCAAAGACTACACCATGTGATTGGTTCCTGGCTTAGGCAGTTGACTGACACTTTTATCCTGAGCAATTTATCATGATTGCAATAGTAGAATGAGCTTAAATTCTTAAATTGCAATCAATATTAAGGACTGCAGGAGTCAAAGTCACAAATTCCTTAACTTTCTTCATTCCTCTCCTGCATCCCCAGAGGACCATGCTCATTCTCTGTATTTCTTTTTCATATTTTTGTTCTTTTATCCTCTCCTCACGATTCATCTGTTCTTGGCGACTGAGACTTACTCGACTGTATTATAGACTTGCCAATAGCACTGGGCAAAATGATAGCCTTTGTTCCCTGGCGGACAGTAAACCTTGGTAAACAAACTATTTTTCACAGCTTTATTGGGCACCTGAGTTGGACCATCTGAAGTATCTCTACCGTCTCTAATGACATCTGTTGCCACTCCATAAACTCTGATGGCTTTGATGTGCATAGCCCACTGAACGGTTTGAAGTCTGCATGACACGCCATCAAAGAATGTTTTGTGCAGCAGAATTTGATGCTGATGCCAGTGTCGTTTTGCTTGTCCTTGACAGCATGCAGGTGAGAGAGAGACACATCGAAACATAAGCATTACCATTACACTACGTGGACAGGGAAGATGTTGGCCCAATTGGAAGAGAGGAAGAGAGAGAGAGCAAAAGAGAGAATGAGAGTCAAGGTGAAAAGGAGAAGTCTTTGATCAAGTGTAGCTGAAGTCCACAATCTCTGCTATAGGTGGCACTAAGACATCACAAGCATTTCCTCTGCCACCACCTGAAGGACAGAAAGAGTGAGAGAGACTGAGGGAGAGGAAAGGAAGATTTAAAGTGAATGGGCATATGCCTTTCAGCACGAGTGCAGCATGAGTGTCATTTTAATGTAGCAAGGGCAGTATTGCGCATTGACAGGCGGGCTAACCTGCCCTTCAGTGACACTCTGCACCACTCTCCCTCACAACCTCCTACACCTTGGCTCTGCTTTTCATCATCTCCTCATGCATAGATCTTTCCCAGTCAGGAAAATTATTTCTCAGCATACTACCTAGTATCTGATAGTCAGACTCTGTAACCATAGCAACAGGTGGCTGGCTACAAACCCTGCTCTTGTAACGGGTTTCAGTGCCTTGGTTGAGGATATGGCAGGATGCTTAAACTGCCATGGCTGTAGTATAATGTTAATGGTTTTATACTGCGATGATTGTAATAATTCAGTTTAAGACTGTAATCAAGTTGTAAAAGGTAATAGCAATGCTCTGTGCTACAAAGGTATTAATATCCTCTAGTGTTGGAGAGGTATAATTTGTATGCAGTAACTGTGAGTGAGAAGACGTTTTGCGCTTGCTATGGCAGAAAAAATGCTTTTCAAGATGTTAAGATCTTTTGGATTTTAAATTGAGTTTCATTTGTATTGATTCACCTTGAAAATCAGTTTCAGCTAAAGGGATGATCCATCCATTGACCACTTTTTGTTCTATACATCCATTCATCCATACATCCAACCAACCAGGTGACCAGCTTGTTAGATTTCCACAAAAAAGATACCTTAAATGTCCAGCCTGTGATTGCAGCATAGCGTCCCTTGTTGAAGCACTGTTGCCCCACTACTGGCTTTGTTAACGATGAGATTTATTGGATGGAAGACATTTTAGAAGAATGCAACAAAGAATACATGTATTTTGAGAGTATACTGCTTATTTATATTTGTGATGTTTGTAAACACTGCAGTAAAACAGACCTCTATTTTGAGTTGTGATGAGTTCAAATGTACTAAAAAGCTTATTTTTCATCGACAAATCAATCAATATTTTAGTACTGGGTTGTAATTAAGTGGCTGTTCCCATTGTCTATACATTCTTACAGAATGCTTCCTATGGGTCACTTGGGATTAGCTTGTGTTTGCTTATATTGCATAGGTGGAAATGGAAAAACTGACCTGTTATCAGTTTTGTCATTTAGGGGCATTTTGCCCATGTCAGAAGCATTATTGTCGCAATGACAGGTAACCTAAACAAAAATATATGTCTCTGAAGAGTGATTTAGATGCATTCTGAAGGCACTGGAAGCTACGAGGTAAGTAAGTAAAATTGTCATTGGTGTAGAAGTAAAGCCATCGCTAGCCACTGGAAATGAAGAAATAACTCAACAACAACGGCATGATCCTTGCAAATTGACAAGACAACAAAGTGGGTGCTTGGCAGCTTGGGCTCTTGGCAATGTGTCTCTTGTTACTTATTTTGGAACTTTGACCAGGCACAATGAGCACACAGATAAATATGGTCCACACACACCTGCTGAGTGGTCAAACTCTCTCTCGACCACACACACACACACACACAAACCAAACTTGCCCACACACAGACAGACAGTATAAGAATAAAGGAGAGCGTGATGGAGTTAGGAAAGGAGAAAGGAGAACAAACTAAAAAGTAAAAAAGGGAAAGACAAATGGGGACAGTATGTGAGGCTGAAGGCCAAAACACTGTTTAGGAGACAAAGACAACATTTGAAAAAGAAGTGTCTGTTCTGAGTGCTACAAAGTGGACCACGCTGGGGAACACAGCAGGATCTATAAACACTACTTGGCATATAGTCAGCAGGCAGATATTCTCTCTTACACACACACACACACACACACACACACAGATGCAGACACACATGAGCACACACACAACACAAGTGCACACACACAACACGTGCATAGAAAACACATGTACAGACAACACATACAACACACACAAACAGCACACGTGCACACACACACACACACA
>OOFE01044966.1:6378-17281 GCA_900323365.1 Monocentris japonica | reverse complement strand
GTTGGCCCTTTGTCACACATCATCAGAGACAGACAGACAGACGCAAACGCACACTCACACACACACACACACACACACACACACACACACACACACACACAAAGACAGTAACAGAGCCAAACATATCGAGGCCCATGTGTGTGTGCAATCAAACATAAAACATGCATCATTAGCAACCAAGCTCCAAACAACACAGAGGTTTGATCAACTCTATTAGCTCATAGCAGAGTCATAGCGCGAGCAATCCAACATCAACTCAATGTCTCCACTGACTTGTCTCTCTCTCTATCTCTCACTGTGTGTGTGTGTTAGTGTGTGTGTGTGTCAACTGTCAACTGAACACTATACAAACAACCCACTCAGCGTGACCTACCCCTATGTACATCCACCCTTGGTCAACATCAAGACCTCATCAAAACAACGGATTTGCAAGCTGGTGACCTCACTGTCATTAATGTGCATCACACCCAAATCCTCTCGTGTTCTTTTAATTCAGTACAAATGGAGTATCATTTTATCAGGTTTAGTCGGAGTGTATCACAGCTGATGTCATTTACCTGCGCATGTGAAACACTGGTCAGTGTAACAGCAGGTCTGATTGGCTGAAGGCTTTTATAGCTTCCTGTCAGGAGCTGCCTCATTAGACACCCAGCGCTGCATTTAAGGACCGAGCTGGCTGGCTGTCCATTGTGCTGGAGTTAAGGGCTTGGGGGTCAAAGGTAGATAAAGCTGTTTTGCCAACACATTGTGCTGACTCAGAAACTGAAAGCGTTAAGACAGTCAACAGCCTGTGCACGGTGTTATCTCACCTTGAGGCGCCTAATGATGTATGAAGACCAGTTCTTACTCGTCAACACCACTCTGAGGCTACATCCACACTAAGCCGTTTAAATTTGAAAACGGCTTTTTCAGGTCTAGTGTTTTCGAAAAGCTCGCCGTCCACACTAGACCACCAAAAACGCATACCTCCTTCCATGGGCATGCGCAGACCACTCGGCCGGCTCGCTCACGGCCGGATCAAGTGACAGTCAAGCAGTGACACGTCAGTGAAACGTCATAGTTTTTGAAAGTTTCTGTTTTCGCCGTCCACACTACAACGGGGGGCCGACGTTTTCAAATTTATCCACTTGGGGGAGCCAAAACGGAGAGATAAGTATGCGTTTACAAATTTAAACGGCTTAGTGTGGACGTAGCTTAAGTCAGCTCATCCTGCAATAGAGCTGTGTGTAAATTGACTCTGACTGAGGTTGTTTTGTGACAAAGTGAACATGTTGACCTGCCCTCCCTACAAGGTCATCAGGGAGTCCCGAGAGCAAAACAACAGATGCTTGTAACCTGCGCTTGTAAGACACACGCACGCAAACTTTTTATTGTCCGCACAGGAGTCTGTGTTCACAAACAGAGCTCATATTTTCATGGTGTGGTGCCTCCCGTGGTTTAGTGAGGGTCTCTGTTACATCAAAGCCAGATAGGGACTCGCTGTGGATGGGAACGAGAGCCTTACCTCGACAACCATGGAGAATGTTGCCTTAGGAGCACAGTGTCATTCATACCTGATAGTAACAGTCTTTGTTAGAAGAAAAAAAAAATCTGATTGGTATGCTTGGAAACAAAGGAACCTTCAGGAGGTGAAAAAGCTCAGACAACGTGTCGTGTTGAAACTTTCAGGGTTTTCTCTGAGTTGACAGTTTCTAGAGTTGAGCGTGTCCCTCCAGAGTGGAAAGCGAGACTGCTCCTCCAGTTTGTGTTGGAGCAGGGAATTGGAGGCTGTGGATTTGGGGTTTTATTGGAAACTCTGGACCGTCACTGTGTTTGTGTGTGTGAATGGGTCTGCGTGTCTGTGTGTGTGTGTTTGTGCGCACGCGTATATGGATGTCCATACGTGGTTTTGCGAATGTGTGTCTGCATGTGTTGGAGTTTCAGGGAGTGGAACCCCAGAATGCTCTCGCTGGAATGCGAAGTGTGTGTGTTTTGTGCAGCCCGAGGGCTAGGAATGTCTACGAAACTCGCTGTAACAGCTTTAAGTGGCATGGCCAGAGTGTGTGTTATGAGCGATAGCAGGTGATGGGTGCATGCTCCTTTGGGGCTCGCCTGAAGGCCTGTCCGTCTCCGTGTCACATATGGTCGTAAACGTACACACACACACACACACACACACACACGTGTGTGTATGTTTTAATAGGCGTCTGCTTTATCTCAGCCAGAAGAAGTGAAAGAGTATCTCTGCTCCAGTCAATGGGCCTTTCATTCTTTTTTGTTCAGGCGGTGTTTGGACAACCTTTGGCAGGTGCTTGGTGGTGTTCTACTCAGATCTGTAGTCTCTTTGTGTGACTTGACTTAGTTTGAACAAAAACTATGCAGTCACATTTGATTCCCATTTCGGTTAGATAGTCTGGACTTGATGTTGGCCTTGTCGTCTTTTCTCACCTTTCTCTCTCTGTCTTTATGTTTCTCTTGTTCGCTCTCAACACGCCATCCCCGCTTTGACCTTCTCTCTTCTAAATGCGCTTTAGTGATGCTGTTTGGTCTCTAAGATACCCCAGCCCAGCTACTAAAGGTCCACTGCTCCACAGTCTACCCTTCTGCATATCTATCCTCGTGCAGCTCCATGGACCTTGACTGAGCCAGTCGCCTTCTATACTAATCTGTGGAATTAACACATTATTAAATGTGGTGGAATTAGTCGATTAGCTGTCGTCATCAGAAAACAGAGAGCTGACAATGGAAATAAAGATGGTAGAAGGAAAGCTCTACGCTCATGTCTGCATGGCAGTTTGTGTGGTGAGAAGACATCTTCTAAAACGTGTTTGTACCAGTCAAACAGTTGCTCTGACTGGAATCTGGTAGGCATGTTGAGCCACTGCCCTTTTCCCCATCATGCTGACATCATGGTTTCCCCATCTGCTATGTGGGTTTGTGTGTGTGTATTTGTCTGTATGTGTGTACGTGTGTCTCGGCTGGATGTATATAATTTCTCTTAGTAGGATGTAATTTTGTTGCCAGTGTTGTTTGTTCATCCTGGCAGGATATTACTGTTCTCAGCTCCCTGTCTGATATCGCTACAGGCTCTATTACTTTATTATACTGTACTCTGCTGATCAAAAGGCAGCTGTCAGGGGAACTATGTGTGTATGTGTTTGCGTCCGTTCACATGTGTGTGGCACCGTCTCTCGCACAGCTGCTTCAAGTTAACAGCAACCTGGGAGAAGCGTGCTTCATTTAAAAGTGGTACCTCCCTCTCTTTCTCTTCCTCTATTCCCGCCCTCCCATTCCTTCGTTTGTCCAACTCTTTCAAACCAAAACATCCCCTTTGCGCCGTTAATTCACACGGCCGTTAAGTCAGCTGACAAGTCTAGAGGGGGGCCAGAGGAAACTCTACCAGGATCCAGCCCCTGTCTTGGGCCTCTGCGCTCCGGGGTTCCCCTTGTGAGCTCCTCCCTGGTTCTCAGTCCTGGAATCGGGGCTGGGGTGCACTCCACACTACACCCCAGACCGACCTACTTAAGAAGGTTATTTAAAAGTCCCTGTAGTGTCATCCCTCTCCTGCTTCCTGTTCTGTTGTAGAGAAGAGAGGGACTTTGAAAGAAACTCATGATACCTCAGGGGTTCAAGGGTTACTGGGCCATATGAGAGCTTTCCTGCTTACCATCATCACACTCAGACGTTTTAATGTTCTTTTCAGTGATGTAGAATAGAAGCATTTGACCCAATTTATCATGCTCTCTTCAATGGCACGTAGAGTCTTAGGGAGATTATGTTTCTCCAAGTCACATCAAACAATTCATGCTTTATTACATGTAGTGTGACTGCATCCTAAGCCCTAAGTTTGGACTGTGTCTTAGCCTGGCTTGTGACCTTTGACCCTGTCTGGACAGAAGAAGAAGATTAGTTTTCATCTTGAGCCTGGTTCCCCTCCAGGAATCTTCTCTGTCGACCTCCAGACATCTCATCTCCCTCACAGCCACTACTGCTTTCCTTTTAGGGTCTACAGTCTGAGAAGATGGCGTTGACTTATTCCATTGGGCGTTGGGGTGCTTAACAGTCCCACAATTTTATGTTCCAACAGTATTTCTCAACTCAAAGTTCCTTATATGAACCTTGGAGCCTTCCATTGTTTCAACAGTCCTGTTTAATCTCATGGAGTTGAGGCAGTTCAGAGCCAACTCTGTACAAACTTTATCTGTCCACCCTGGAGAAGCCAGGAGGAGAGAGATTGGGAGATAAACTCTGTCTGTCTGTGTATCTATCTATCTATCTATCTATCTATCTATCTATCTATCTATCTATCTAATCTATATCGATATCTATTGATTGCTTGCCATTTTTGTGCTTTAACACCCAGAGAGCACCAAGCATGTGTAGAATGTGTCCCCGTGCTTGACATGAAAACCTGGAGGAATGATGTGCCTCACTACACTTCCACGCACATGCAGTCAGGCACGCCTTAGAGCCAGGGAGCCCATATACACAGCCTGGCTGGCGTACTGTTTCCCTTGGGGGAGCAGTGACTTGAGCAAAGCTGGCGTTTACACTACTACACTACTAACATCACACACGTCTGACAGCTAATCCAAGTCTCACTCTCAACCATACACCCTATGTGTGTGTATGTGTGTGTGTGTGTGTGTGTCCTAAACCCCCAGGCCATTGCTGTCAAGGCCATGCCTGTCAAAGGCACAATTGGGTTTCTCCGCTGTGATGGCCATTTAGGGATGTGGCCTCCTATTTCCCTCCGCACATGCACATACACACACATACACACACACACACACACACACTCAAACACCAATAGCTGAGACCCCTGGCCTGCTGTGATCCTGGTGACAGATGGAATTAGCAGTAATTACGAACTCATTAACTCCAGCCTGTTCTGTAATCCCCTGTAATGCCCAAATACTGCTGTGTGTGGTGTGCACGGTTTGTGTGTGTGTGTGTTTACTGTACAAAAAACTGTCCAAGCAGCTATCACACAATGTTCCCTTTCACATCATGGAAAAGGAACTACAGTAAATAATAAATCCATTACAGGAGGAAATTAATTTCTGTGTTTAGTGTGTACCCAAAGGCAGATTGTCCTGGTAATCTAGTCATTAATTGGGTCCTGTCAATGATTTACTGGAGGTGTTTAACACTACTAGCTGATTCAAAGGCATTGTAATGGCAGATTAGTTGCCACTTACTCTGCAAGGGCCCCAAGCATTCATACTAAAAAGTGACTTCAATAAAAAGTGGTAGGATAGTAATGTAAGAGTGAGACAGAATTGCAGCGCTGAATGTACATATATATAGAGCGGTGCTTTCTTGATAAGAACAGACTGTAAATCCAGAGAGCAGCAGATACTTTACCTAAATATGCAGTTGAAGCAAGATTTGTAATCTCCATGCTGATATGTCTACCGTTAGACAAACAAGTCAGAGTTTACAATCACAGATAGGTAATGTATACCGTAGCTATGTCTGCAGTGGCTCGATATCCACACCATGTTATGTCTATACCGGCCTTTCTGTGTCAGATTTTGAGGCTTTCAAGATATACCATAGGCTGTGCCTGGTAAAGCAAACTCCTCCATGGCCCTATATGGTGCTGCAGTGTCGGATAATTGTACGCAGAAGAATCAATGTGAACTATGTCTCAAATACTAAATGCTTATCTGGCCAGGACTCTGTATGCACTGTATGAAGCCTATGTATTGCCTGTTAATCATCACAGCTCATCCGCTTTCTGCCCTCCTTTTGATTGGATAGTAGTGATTCTGTTGGGACAATCTGCTCTGATTATAAGCCACCAAGGTAGTCCACAGACCTGTGTGTGTGTGTGTGTGTGTGTGTGTGTGTGTGTGTGTGCGTGTGTGTGTGTGTGTGTGTGTGTGTGCGCACACGTGCGCCCTGGTGATAAGCCAGTGAAGTGGTCCAGGGACCCATATTGTTGGCCATCTGTGCAAACCAACCACATTCTCTTTTAGTCTTATCAGGTAAATGTCCAAAGTGTGTGTAGCCTACACATTTGTTGGGTAGGTGTGTGAGCTCATGCACATGGCCGATTTGCTTTAGTTTTTATGATAAAATCTATCATGCACAAATTTACAGTACACTATTTCTTTTTTTGGATTCACAGACGGTCAGCCAAAAACGGGCGGGTCTGCCAGGTCCAGACCACGGCTGTGTTGGAGCAAGGATACACCAATGATGGGCGTGGCTGGTCATGCTGCTCTCCGTTGCAAATGAGTCATTGTATTTATGTGTGTATGTGGGCATTTGAGTAATTATCTGATAAAAAAGTCATCCCTATAAAAAGCAACCCTCTTCCCTAAATGAATCACTCTTTCATTGACTTAGAGATGACTCAACCATGAGTGTATAATTATACAAGCAGTGTGTACCGTTTTTAAGAGTGTGTTCTGACCAGACTGAAACCTGGACAGGACCATTGAGACATATAGCAGGTAATATTTGTGGCTGTTCGCTGTTCACTTTTACTGCAGATTTACTCTAGTTTTATGCATCCTTGCACCTGCTTTTAGGCGGAATCTGAGGCTGTGTGTTTCCAGTAAAATGTGGTACTTTGGTGGTGGTGTGGTTGATGGGGTGGTCTATTTTAGCTGCTTGGTTTATCGTGTCTAGGCAGGTGTGTCCTCTCGCTGTCCCTGTCCCCACCTTAGAGAGCCAGGTCTCCTACTGTTCACTTCCTCTTGCAGTTGATCTGAGATATGTCTGCAAATATGCGTGCAGACAGGCACACATGCACACACATACTGTACCTAATGTCGCTTAACTGTCATCTCTTGTATCCAGTTCAGCCTCACTCATTCAGTAGTCTTCAGGGAATCTAGTGAATCTAGCAGGTTTTCATGCATGCCCCTTCTGGTTCCTGAGCCTACTGCCCAGTGCCTGCCTGGCAATGCCCTATTTTCCATTTGCCTGAAAAGGCATCACTACAACTAGGCATCACTGGAACCCGTCTGATTTAGCCATTTTGGGTTCTGCCATGTGACGCTGTGGATTTTAATAGGAATGGAAAGTTCCTGTCCACTGTGGGACTGCAGAAACAATTTCCATCCATTTACACAAGTGGGAGAGGCAGTGTCCTGGATAGCACACGTTTAACTCCATGAAGGTACAAGGCGTTGTATTCCACCATTCAAAGTCACATTTTTTTGTATACTGTACCTTTCTGAAAAGGCACAATTTGCTGCATGACCTGAAAGCCTAACAGCAACTTTGTTTCTGTGTCACCAGGGCTCTCTCTATCACAGTACTCTCTGTCTCCACCTCCACAAGCCACCACGTTCCCTCTATATCAGTCTATCCTCTCTTCCTGTATCTGCCATCTGTGCACTAGTCTTATCTACTCCAACACAGACCAGCAGATCTGACAGTAATTTCCTGCCAGCTCCTGATTGGCCAGATTGCATTAGCACTGTCACTGGCTGAAGGTGACATTACTGCACATCCACAGTTGTTTCCTCTTACTGGTCCAAAGGAATATTCTGCTTTTGTAGCAAAGTAAAGGTATAACTACAAGGTTTTTCCTGGCTCAGAATGAGGTTTCGGTGGTCGACCACACATGTGGGTCAGTGTGCGATGCATGATTGAACAAAATCTGTTAGGGGATCGGTTTAAGTTTTTCATGGTACCTGCACAATCCATACAGGCCATATGCAAACGGTGATGCCTGTAACGTTTGACAGTGGGCCCCAAATAAAGAAAAAATAAACAGAAAATAAAGTAACTCTCAGGAACATCAGAAAAAATAAAGTGCCCATAACTTGAAATAAGCAATGAATTAAGTGCACAATATAAAGTCCAAAATCTACATTATGAAGGTTGTTTTATGCCCTCAAAATCTGACTTCTTCTGAAAATTCACTTTGGCAAGCGCCAAAAAAATATCTATGCAGGAAAAACTGAACTACATAACAATATTGATCATCACATTTAGTGATTTCCTTCTATTGATCTGTTGTTCAGTGGCAGGTTATGTCACCTCTTTGGATAAGTAAATTTAAAATGTCTCTGCTCTGCATAGGATCAGGTGATTAGTTTACTGGTTTTGTGACAACCTTGTGGTAAATCTGTCTTTCCATAACCACTGCCCATCTCTTGACCATGCAGTCTTGTGTAAATGTATTTAACCGAAGGCTGTCTGTGGAAAACTCACTTGGTTAGTCCTGAAAATTTGAGACAGCACATGCTGGTTTTCTGCCACTACCCCTGACCCAGTGACAAAGCTTCATCGTTGGCCTCCTTCAAATCTGTAGCATAGCCATGGTTTATTGTCCTGGCCTCCATGCAGTTAAAGCTGATGTTAGTTTAGAGGGAAGAGCTTATCAACCAATCAGTGTGCTCTCTAGGGCTGGCAGGACTCCAACTCCCAGCAAGCACTGCTCACACAACCCACAGGCAAAGCTGCTTTGTCTCTACAGCAGCTTTCTCTGTCTGGGTCTACTGTATCTGTATCACTTTATATCCCTCTCCATCCCTTGCTTTCAGAGAGGCCGGACTGAGGAGAGGGGAGGAGAGGGAGGAGAGAAGACACAGAATGGAAAGGAGAGGAGACAAAGGGAGAAGAGAGGAGAGCAGAGGATGAGACAGAAGGAGAAAAGAGCACATAGCTCTCAAAATGAGCAGCAGAAAAGAGCCTTGAGTGAGATCAGAGCAATTAGCTCCATAGTCTGAATTGGGGAGGAACACAGAGGCCTATTAACAAGAGTGGGCTATTTAGCTCAGTGGCATCTATTGAACCATTCTCCTTATAGCTTGTGAGGCCCAGTGTGTGTGGGTGTGCCTCTCCTCTCTGCATTCTACGAGGGACAAAGAAATCGTGTATCCGTGAAAAGAGAATGTTGTTTAGAGTGACCACCGTGGCCTTTACTAATCTCATGAATGAAAAAGAAATATTTAAACCATCTTTATTTGCAATCGCTTCTCTGCAACATCCTTTCTGCAAGATGGTGAAATCTAAGCTTACTCTGGACTGAAGACAAAATGTCTATCCATCAGTGTGGCTCTTCTCGTAGTTAAAGTTAAAGCAGGAAACCATTTGTTTGCTGTGAGCCGTAACTGGCCTTGGACTACTGGAGACAGTGTGAACATTTAGCACACATCCTGTTCCCTCTTTAGTGGGATGCATTTCTTACATGGTGACTACAACAGAGCTTGGATCAGGTGGAGATGAGCGATCGGTTTAATCAAACACGCCTCAGCTTAATTGACATTTATTGCGGCCTAGATCAAATCACTATTGATATTCATTTTGCTCATTGAATTACAGTCACAGGACACCGTTTTTCAATGTCATGATCCTTTCCCTCCAGTTGGATGCTCCAGCTTGGTATCTAGGTCTAATATTATTGGACAAAGGCCACAGAAGACCGATGAAATTACACAAACATGAACAGGACAAACAGATGTGGTTCATGGCCATTTCCAAACCCTGTGTTTTAGTGACATCATGCCAGCATATGATTTCATAAGTCCATAATTTCATTCATTAGGGCTTGCATGTGGCAGAAAATGTAGGTAATGTAATGTAAGATGATATTCCACTATTATTTAACCACTGTGGCTGGGCGGTGTTAGTTTGTGTGTGAGGGGAGGATACAGGCTGGGCCAATTAAAAGGAATTAAAATGTGACAGGGAAGTAGCTTGAGTGAGATCAATTAAGACACTGAGTGGGAGATACTAGCTAATCTGAGATGCTGTGATGTAGATAAATGGAGAGCTAATATTAGCCAACAGTGTCTGCAGCTGCTGAAGAGAGAGAGAGAGAAGGATGAGGGGGAACGAAAAGGAGATGTCGGCAGCTGTTGTCGAAGCAAGGAGGGAAGGAGAGGATGGAGGGAGAGAAGAGAAGCTGCCGGAGGAACAGAGGGAGAGATGAGAGATGGTCCTCTTGAGGGAATGAATTATGTCCGGAGAGCTTGAGGAGGTTCTCTACACGTCAACCCCTCACCTCTCTCTCCGCGAGCTCTCTCTTTTTCATTGTCGTTTTTTTTTTTTCATTTCTTACTTCTCTCTGCACATACAACTTCACCCTCTCCTCTTTCTGTCACCCTTCACTCTTGAGTACGCCTCACATGTACTCACTCTCTTTCAAAGTTCGGACTTCAAATTACTCTTCACTAGAGTTGATGGAGGACAATATTACAAAGAGAGGCTGGATGAAAGTGGTTTGGTCACATCAGTCGATACCAGTTGTGGATATCACTTGGGCAGTCAGCAAATTCTTTTTCACACAAAAACCTCTAGTCTAACATCCCTTGGAAAGACATTTGATGAACAATACCGATTGCAATTACATGAAACTTATTTTTTTCAGCAGATATATTCTAAGAAGTTATAATAAGTGGCTCCTAGGAAATATATTTCCCACTCACACAACTGCACAAACAGCATGAATAACTGAAGTCTAATAATACATAATTTTTGAGGATCAATGCTGGAAGCAATCCAACTCACTAGCTAAGACTGTTAGCCTAATGCCTGCACACACAGCCACACTCAAACACACCCTCAAACACACACACACACACACACACAGAGTGAACTGGCTGGTTTGGCTTCTCATCTCTCACTTTCTCTCTGAGTCTCTGAGGCGTCCTCTGGTCTCATCTAAGCAGCCCACAATGAAATGTCTCTCCTTAGCCTGATAGATATGGGATTACATTGTTTTGCAACAGCTTCTTATATTCTGAGGAAGTATCAACTTCAGCTGTTGAATAATGTATCTTTTAGTTTATTTTTTAGTTGAATTGTTTTTGTTTTTTCCGTCCACTTTCGATATAATTTGAATGCTACATAATATAATTTTCTTTTTTCTCTCTCATTTGCTCATATATATATATATATATAACCATTTAGCTTGTGCTGTCAGAGCCCTCTGAACCCTGACCCTGTCTCTCTG
>OOFE01044962.1:31671-52401 GCA_900323365.1 Monocentris japonica | reverse complement strand
CTGCTGAAGGGCGACGTCATCAAGGAGATCAACAGGCAGAATGTCCAGACGTTGAGCCACTCCCAGGTGGTGGACATCCTCAAAGACCTGCCTGTGGGCAGCGAGGTCAACGTGCTGGTGCTCAGAGGAGGTGAGTGGCCGAAGTGACAATTAACATCACAGCGAGTGCACACTGCAGTAGCAGTAGTCTCAGCCAGGTGAGGCTACAACATTGGACTAATCCTTATAAGTATGTCACAGCTGGCGGGGTTTGCATGCTGATGCTCTGGTGTTACACCGCTGCTGTCTATATTAATCTACTCATGTTACTGTACTGACAAAACAAACAGGTGCTTGTGCCCAGAGGTAGTTGAGTGGTTAAGTCCTACACTCAGGGAGCCACATTAATCCCGACAGAGCATTCTGGCCTGTGTCTGTTGTCCTCTCTATTTTCCCATTGTCTGAATAAAAAGCCATGACTAAAGCACTAAAGGTGAGCAGCCCACCCACACTCCTTTTAGAATTCATTTTTATTTTAGAAATAACGAGGCGAGAGAAAAAGCGAGACAGCAACATTGTTCATTTAGACCAGCATAATTAAATGGCTAGCCAGGAGAGGTGAGACTATATGTAACATCTATGACATTTTAATCAGCCGAACAACAGGATTGATTATGGTGTCGACCTTACCAATGTAGTTACTAATTCTACTTTGCTTTGAGGAATTCAGACTCCGACTCAGATTCCCAGCCAGCCAGCCCTTGCTTGGCCACACAGACCCTCCCAATGTTTAATAAAGTAATTTCACGCTCTGGTCCACACCAGCTCTGCATTTCCCACTATGCACCTTCCCGAACAGGGAGGAATGCATGCTTAGTCACATGGTGAGCTATGCTGGGACGGCCTAAGTAGAGAGATGCTGATTTGGGTGATTCACTTGCTGCTTAGAGAGAAAGATAGAAGGAAGGGGGGAGAGTTAAAGGATAAATATGCCTAGATGAGTGAATTAATCTCTCTGATGGTATCAGCTACAGCTACAGGATAATCATTGCCCTTCTCTAATTCAAAGAGGAGACTGTCACTGATTTGAAAGGCTTGTTCCTTTTTGCCTCCACCGCAGTGCAGTAGCCCAGATTTGGGAGATCCAGTGTTACACCCACATATCATATGTACTCAGCTGGGCTCTGCTCTGAGCTCCAGGGGCTTGTCCTGGGTGTGTGCCGCTGTTATTAACTTCCTGGCTGTGCATGCATGTGTGCTAGCCTCATATGCAGGTGTGTGATCGCACAATGTGTGTGCACGTGGAGCTTGTGTGTGTTGAGAAGCCTGCGAGGAGATCAGTGCCTTCTATGTCTAAAAGGAGCTGCGCTGCAGGGCTGCCCTCAGGTCAACCATGGACCAGGATTAGGTTAGGCTTTACCGACAGCCAGGGGCTAGAACTCTCCTTCGATGACAGCAGCACACAGAAAGGAAACAGGAAATTATTTGGCTCTGCTCCCTATTCTGGATTTCACTCAGGAGTGATACAAAATGCCCTTCCCCAAGGGATGTGTACTGCACTCACTCTGGAGATTAGGTATTGTCAATAGGGAAGCAATGTCAGCTCATTTGGCTTGATGATAATTGAAGAGGATTGAGTGGAACTTTTAAACCTCCACTGGTAGACCATTCATTCATGGTCTCTGTAATTCTTTTGACGGCACTTGCGACACGTTGGTTATGAACAGAAAGAGTATTTGCTGTGTATTATTAGAATAGAAAACAAGGGGCAGGGTTAACCCAGAGAAGAGCATTTTTTCCCACGGCTCACGGTCTCCTCTGTCTCCCATCCTGTAGTAACGTGTAAGCTATTTTGCTACTGGCGTATACTGCCCCCCACTGGCTGAGTTGCACTGTGACCAGCTGACAGAGGAAAGCGGAGAGAGATGCTGCATAGGGTTAATAACCTCTAAGCGTTATCATGCTCACTTTGTAGGGCAAGGCTATCCTTCATTGGTTCATAAGAGAGAATGTACAGTAAAGGGCCGGTAGGTCAGTGGCGTGAAGAAAGAAACTCATCCCTTAAGCCATGTACTTTATGATAAATGCTTTGGTGTTACAACTGAATCACAGCTTTCTTTACAAAAGCTTTTAAACTCCACCTCCCTCTCTCTCTTTCTGCCTACAGGTCAGACATCTCCTGTGAAATCACTAAAACCAGTAAGTGGAAGTGGTAAATTCTCTTAACTGGCTTTGCTCAGCTATGAGACATTCTTGTAGCCTATTGTGTGAGGCTGAAGCGAAGAAGATGCTGAGGATAAAACTACTGCTGAATTATTAAACAGATAATGCTATAGCTTTTGGTTACCCGCAAGCACCAGGCAGTGTGTGTACTGTGCTAGCTACGGTAGCTACATAATTCAAGGAGCCAACATTTGCAAGACTGACTGTTATTTCTGGAGCTGGAAGTGGGTAAATGTACTGGCTCCTGGCAAACAACAACTTAACATCCCTGTGTATGGCTGTTTAAGATGATACGCCACGTTCAACAGCTTGTTGCTGCTCCTCGAGGCTCCTAAAATAGAGAGGAGCTGAGACAGCAACAGGCTTACTCATACAGTTTTAGAAATGCAACTCCGAATGACGTCACATGGATGCTCTGTTTTTAAAAATGAGGGCTAGTGCAGTAGTTAGAGCCAAACTGTCCTGTAAATGTAATGTGTTTGTTTTTCTTAGCTCTGGGATGTAGTGGAGGGTAAACCCACCTAAACTCTTTTATTGATGGAAAAGAGTTTACCAGCCTTTACAGTGACTTCAGTGTTCATGACATTGAGTCATCAATCATACAATTATAGCCAAGATTGTATTGGCACCCTTGTATTTTGTGTAGATAATGTGCAATGTACATTTTCTGAAAACATGTTTTTATTACCAATTATTTCAGAAGATATTGTTCATTATCTGGTATTCTTAGTTTGCCCACATTTTTATGCACCACTAAATCACGGCTCATGTTGTTGCGTTACAGTGCACAGCTCCCATGTCCCAGCAGGCTTCCCAGCAGGCACCCCATCCCATACCCCAGCAATTGCCCCAACCAGGCGCCCAGCCCATGGCACAGCCGCAGCGACAGGAGACAACCACCAGCACAGAGACCCTGAGTCACTCGGAGCTGCCCCCCCAGCCGCTGGCGTTCCCTACCAAGACCCTGCACTCCTCCTCCCCCAAACCGGACCCTTCCGAGCTCTACCTCAAGTCCAAGGCCTTGCTGGACAGCAAGCGTAAGTGGACACGACATATCGCAGAAGATACCTACTTGCCAGCTCTCAACATGGCCATGAATGCACAGAATCACCTGTGATCAATGAATTTTAGATTTTCTGGAGTGAGGCTAGAGGACTTTATTATTATATCTATTATCTATTATTTCACATGCACAAAAACATGTCTACCAATTCTAAGTATTGTTAGACATAGTATAGATAATGCCATCTGTATAGCCCACTAGAAGTAGATATTTTTCAACTTTCCTTGGATGATCTTGCAGCCCCCCCAACAAAAAAAACAATCCCAACTCCCCGGGAGGTCCGTTGCCGGGTCGACACTGCACACAAACAGCATATTTGATCTGCCTTATCTTTCATGTCTGTTTCTAATAGAATCCTTACCCCTCTCCTCTCTGCAGCTCCCAATACCAAGGACCTGGATGTGTTTATCAAAAGGAACCAGGAGTCAGGCTTTGGTTTCAGGGTCCTAGGAGGCGAGGGACCGGACCAGCCGGTAGGTACCAGCTCAGGATGGTCCAGCATGTTCTAAACTGGCTTTGGGGTACACTGTTAAGAGTCCCAAAGCCATAGATATCAGAGACTGCTTGTTAGATCCCAAGCAAGTCAATGTTTGCGCTGCATTTACAATTGGATTGTTGTAATGGATTGTCCAAAACGTCCTATTTTGCAGGAGGAAAGCAAATGTTCAAAGCAATTGAGTGAATTTCAACTGATTACAGATGTGATGCCAGTTGTGTGTTGGGTAGTCTGTCTTGGATTAATGCGTCTGGCTGCTTCTCCTTGATCCTCTCTCCTCCACAGGTGTACATCGGTGCCATTGTACCGCTCGGTGCAGCTGAGAAGGACGGGCGCCTGCGGGCCGGGGATGAGCTGCTCTGTATAGATGGCGTACCAGTCAAGGGTAAATCCCACAAACAAGTGCTGGAGCTGATGACTAATGCTGCTCGCAATGGCCAAGTCATGCTTACAGTCCGCAGGAAACTGGCACACCCAGGTAGGTCCGCTTAGGTTGGATAAAGACTACATTTTTTGCAGATGACTTGCTTTTTTTTTTTACATCAGGCAGCAAAAAGAGAACTTCTGAGAAAAGCTTTGATCTGGAATTTTTGCTCTGATCCTCTAAATTTGTGCTGAATGACTTAGTTGGGGCTAAGGCATTACAAATTAAGTTTTACCGAAATTGACTTTTAGGATATTGTTCTGTGTTGAAAAGAGAATTTTGTGGACCGTCACATTCCTGTACTTTTATATAGTCATATAACATCTTAATTTATACAGGAAAGTGATTGTCGATAAAATAACAAATGGACAGACGGGGAGTTGTGTGGTCTGTATGTCAGTTGAGGCTGAATGGAGTTGTGTGAAGGGCAGTCCAGATTAGATCAGCTAGTAGAGTTGATTTACATCTCAAAGGAAGAAAAAAAACCCGATATGCTGTGTTTTCTATTTCAACAGCACGAACGCCCGCTGCACTCAGGCTTGTTTACCACAACAAATAACCACTCTATGAATAGTACGAGCACTTTTAGAAATTACTTTGGATTTGATGTATTGCAACAACAGACATGATCACATTGCAGAAATGAAGCATCAATCATCTAAGGGTTTTTGGATTCAAAGGGTTTAGAAAGAGATTCCCTTAAGCCAGCTGACAAAACAGGGACTCAGCAAAACAAATGTACAACGAGGAGAGATCGTGGTAGCAACACACTGTAAAAGGGCTTCATCTCAAATACAGTCTTGTTTTATTTCATGTGTGCAGTGAACACGTCAATGGGTCAATGTCTTAGATAAAGCCTTTGCGTCTTGGAGTATCTTTTAGAAGGATCTCAAAAATGACAAACTGGGAAGGTTTTGACAAATGGTTGTTTGTGGTTTACATTTGATGTGAGCTAAAACATGATGACAGCTGTTCACAACAAACCTGCTTGTCCTATCTTGTTGGGGAAAATGACAATTCCTTCCTTGAATGTCATTTGCCATCCAAAGTGACCCTGCCCTGTCAAATATGATGCATAGACGCGGCATCGTTGCCAGATTGATAGTGCCTTTTACGATATAATCCAAAGGTGGTTCTCTATTTAAGTATTTCCTTGTGTGTCCCGGTGATGTCATTTGTCAGACGCTGGTGGAGATGAGGAGGGCAGCCAGCAGCCCCAGCATGTAGCGTCCGCCCTGGTCAATGGCTCCCCCAAGCTGCCTCGCATTGAGGTCCCCAGCGGCCCCCAGCACTCCCGGCCAGAGTGCTTTGATGTCACCCTGCAGCGCAAAGAGAACGAGGGCTTTGGTTTCGTCATCCTCACGTCTAAGAACAAGCCCCCGCCCGGAGGTCAGACATAACGAGGAGCACACCATATATACCGTTTCCCTCCTCACATGCCCATATTAGTAGTATTATATCAATTTAAATTAAATAAAGTATGAGGTCATGTGGGAATTCATTCAGAGTAATGTTCTCCTCACTTGCTTCCCATATTTTTACCTCAGCAACTATACACTGATTTTTTTGTTTACTCTTCCATTCCCATTTGAACCAGTTTGTTGTTTTTCCTGTTACATTGAGGAGGAATCCATCTCTGTTCAAGCCAGACTGCACCGTTTCTCCTCACTACTGACTGCCTGACGCACACAAACTCTCCTTTACAAGTTAGATCTCAGAAGAAAGTTGTAGCAGTTTGTCTGTTTTTTGGAAGCTGTCTGCCGATCTTAGTTGAATGCTGCTCAAGCTGCTCAAGCAAACAAACAAACATAGTGGTTCAGCAAAATAAAAGAAGGTTGTTATTTCTCTATTTTTCTCTGTGCCAGTTATCCCTCACAAGATAGGCCGTATCATCGAGGGCAGCCCTACGGACCGCACGGGCCAGATGAAAGTGGGAGACCGTATCTCGGCTGTCAACGGCCAGTCTATCATGGAGCTGTCGCACAACGATATCGTGCAACTCATCAAGGAGGCCGGCAACTCTGTCACCCTCACTGTGGTGCCTGAAGATGGTAGGTTGTTGCACAGGAAGTCTCAATTCTGTGAAGATGAACTCGAGGGGGGATGTTGGGGCTGTTGTGTTGCGGGTGGTATCCGTGTGGTATCCAGTAACAGATCACAAGACAGTGGTCTGCCGGTGTTTCCTACTAAATCTGTGTGTTGTATGAATTGTGTCTGTATAGACAGTGGCCCTCCATCTGGAACCAGTTCAGCCAAGCAGAGCCCTTCGGCACAACACAGAGCTATGGGCCAACAGCCTCCCAGCCATCCAGACAGGTACACACACACACACACACACACACACTCACAGTGCCTCCTGTTCATCAGACACTGGCTGAAAGTGAGTCCATTGGGCACAAGTTAATACAGGGTCTACCACTTGAACCATAAATTAGCCCCAGGCCTCTGAAAGCACACTCTGGTTTGTGCTACATTGGACCCCATTGCCATCTCTTGTGGTCCTCGCTCTCCTTGTTATCCAGAAAGACAGAAAATCCCCCATGCTCACTGTCTGGATGGCAGAGGAAAGAAAGAGGGAGGGATTAATGGAGAGTCTCGCTTCCTTTGATCTTCCTTTAAAATAGATTACCTGTGTCAGACTTCTAATCCATTGCTGCAGCCACAATGCTCCCCCATCATTCCTTCCCCTCACCCACTCTCGTCCTCTCTACCTATTCAGCATGCATTCCCCTTCTCCTCATTTAACCCTCTGTCCATTCCTCAGCAGTCCAGTTCTCCCTCCTCTCTGTCTAATCCCCGACACATGGTTAAATATGAGTTGAGGCTGTCTGCTTGGCTGCACGAAGTATGTAAACTCCACTCAGCCAGACTTGTTAGATAGTGCGGCAGCACAGCTAAAGGTGTGGTGTAATGAGTTCTGCGAAGCATTAAAGTATGCCCCGGTTGTCTGCCACTGAACTGTAAAAGCAACACAGCTCTTTGAAGGATTTACATTGGTCTATAATGAAGCCAACAGAAAGAGGATCTGGATGTTGTAATGAAGGCAGGTAGCGAGTGGATCCTATTGGATGCAGCTGAATGGGTAGAGTGAGATTTATTGCTCCTCTGCTTTTAGGGTTTCCACAGTATAGACCATCCATGCTATTTTTGTTCCCAATATCGTAAGTAATATTTGCACGACATATGCCATATTTGGTGGAGTTGTACCCAAAGCATTTAAGTTAGCAATCACGTAATATCTGTAAGTAACAACTGTGAGTAAATCCATACATGTAAGTCACCAGTACTCAGTACACAGTAGTATACCTATTGTGTTAAAATTGTCTCCAGCGATTACAAGACAGCAATACAATTGTTTGTATTCTATTTTATGGCTTTTATTGTTTTTATTGCTCATTTTATATTCTATTTGTGTGCTTGTATTCCATTTTCTTTTTCCATGCTGAATCCTCTTACTTTTGCGGCTGCAGTGACCTAATTTCCCCACAGGGACGAATAAAGTCTTATCTTGTCTTATCTTAGATAAAAGTGTCTGCCAAGACGTATTGTGTTACATTTGAGCAGGACTAAAGGTTGGTTTGTACTGTAGGTCTATTCTGGCCACGCTATAATGTGTTTTGTGATCTTTTCTGGGTTAGGAATGTTGACTTTGAGGAAAAGAAGGAGGGGGTGGGCTGGCCAGAGTATAAGTCTCTCCCAGCAAGAGAAATGGGAACACTCATCACCTCAGGCCCTAAGCAGGTGAGACCATAGTGAAAGGTACAACGTGAACTCACACTTACACTCTGTGTGTGTGGAAGGAGCTTTTCTTAGGCTGTATTGCTGATGATTTTTTTTTGTTCTGCTTTGATGCATTTGATATTAAGAAATTCCTAATTTGTGTAAAATTGCTACTTAAATACGAGACGTGCTTCGGTGTTGTTGAAGTCTTAAAAGCTAATATTGTTGTCTGTGAGCAACAGGGCTGTTTTGTGGTGGAGCTGGAGCGCAGCCAGCGGGGCTTTGGCTTCAGTCTGAGAGGAGGAAAGGAGTACAACATGGGCCTGTTCATCCTACGACTGGCCGAGGACGGACCCGCTCTTAAAGACGGCAGGATACATGTGAGTTATTCTGCTTGTCTGTCTCGGTTCTGAACAGTCATTGTATCTGAAAAGAGCCACACTCGTAACACCTGGATAATTACTCCTCCACACTGTAGCTCTGCACGCCTAATGACTGGTAGCTCTCAAAAGAACACTCAGTGCACTTTTCTGGTTGGTAAATACTGAGATGACCCCTGTCCAGAAGAAGAGAGTAGCACTAACTATATCTGCTTCACAGGTTGGAGATCAAATAGTGGAGATCAACAGCGAGGCCACCCAGGGCATCACACACACTCGGGCAATTGAGTTAATCCAGGCAGGGGGCACAAAAGTTCATCTGCTGCTCCGGCCTGGCCTGGGCTTGGTCCCTGATCACAGTGAGTGACCGCTGCAGTGCATGCATGTACACACAATGTTGTACATAGGTCTACGCAATAGTATATTACCCATACAGATATAGAAGCTTTTGTATGGATACGCTTGATAGCAAGGTGCTGAGTTTCTTTATTCATGCATGTGTTGCAAGCTTCTCTCTTGACCTTTCTCTCCTCTCATTCTATGTCACTCGTTCTATCTTGATCTCTATCTTTGCCTCGCTTACTCTGTCTTTCCTTCCCTGCACGGCTCTCTATTTCTACCTCTGTATCTCTTCCTCCTATAGGTCTGAACTCTTCTTCCACCCTGTGCTTCTACATGAAACCAGAGCATCACTAAAGGCCTCACTGCTTTTCTTGGTCTGTCCCTAATAACCTTGGTAAACCTTGTCCTCCTACTTTTGCCTTCGACCTCTCCTTTCAAAGTGATTCATGTCCCAGATTCAAGTGTCTTTCTCTGTCCCTCTTTTCACCTCCCAGTCAATCTGAAATAGATCAGGAATCTGGCTCAGTAAAAACCTAATATATCACAAGTAGAGCTACTCTTGACGTACCACAGTGCTGTAGTGGAGGGCTGAACCACATTAGTGACTCCTAGGAGAAGGAACAGACCTGCAGGAGCACTGGGAGGCTTAAGAGCCCCACAGGTTATTTTAAGGCTATTACCAAACCTGACATGCCACTGAACACACACCTCATCCTGAGTGTAAATAAAGATGGAGAGACCTGGAGAAAAGCCCTTAACTAGATATTGATCAGTGAGTGACAAGTGGTAAAAGGATGTGTGTGCATTCACTGGCATCAACTCTCCAATCCAAAGATTAAGTGAAAGTGAATTTCTATGACTTGTTGCTCATAGAAATCCAAAAGCTCATTTCAGCACCACTAAGTCCATCACTCTTCACTCTCTCTCTCTGGTTTCTGCTGCATCTATCTGCTCTCAATCACAGCCATGCAATTCTTATCAGCTCTGGAGGGAAATTGAAACGTCAGTGCCGGGTGAAAGCTAACACCTTTTCCTTTGATGGCTGTGTCGTCGGCTGATACGTATCTCATAGTTTAAACTGAGGCCGAATAAATTGGCAAATATATGGAAAGGTTATTACAGAACGAGAGTTAGGTGGAAAAACTTTTTTTGCAATATCAGAATATTGTGCTTTCATTGATTGACAGTTCAAGGTGTCTTTATAAAAAATATCCCATATAGGAATAGATTCACAGTTTTTGCAAGTTGTTTGAATACTTTTTATGTTTATGCTTAGCTAGAGTCTCTTTATTACTCTCCAATGCTTGTTTTTCAGGTTCAAAGGACAAAGTAACCATTCCAACCTCAAGCTTTCCCAGACTCTCAGTATCCAACGAGCATTCATCTCCAGCCTCTCCCTCCTCTGTATCCTTCTCTACCTCTGAGCTGTCCCCGACTTCGCCCAACACCACCGTCCCCGATGAGTACTCCGGCGCTGGGCAGGAGCACCTTGAACATGCTAGCCAGGCTAACAGATCCAGAGGACAGCAGCACTCTCACCACCACCATAAGCGTCCCAACAGTCCTGACACCCAGGACAGAAAAACCCTCCCCAGAAAGAGTGACTCCAGCCTGTCCCACAAAGACAAGCCTGCCAGTCCCATGAGAGCCACCGAGGGCCGGGTAGATCATGTAGAGCGCTCCCAGAGCCCCAGGAAGATAGACAGAGGCCACGGTGGATCCCTGGAGGATATGAGCAGGGAGAGAAGGGCCCACGGGCAGAGAGACCACCACTCCTCTAGCCCCAGAAAGGGCTCCAGAAGGGAACAAGACCCTGTTGTGCCTAAGAAGAAACTGGAGGAGCCTCAGACCCCCAGGCGCCCAGGGGGCCAACAGCCCAGTGTTGCCTCTGGCGAAGGGAGGGACGGGAGACACAAAGAGGAGGATGCAACCTATTGGCAGGAGAGGGGGACTCTAGAGAGAGGAGATACAACCAAGGGGACCAATGAACGCCGCAAGAAAGACAAAGGGGCGGTACAAGAGGCAGTGTCGCATAGATTGCATTCCCAGACTCACAGGGAAAGGGCAGGGTCAGATGCTGACAGCGCCACCTTGAGCCGGAGGGTTGGAAGAGAGAAGGAAAAAGAGAAACAGGGGGATAAGGAATGGAGGGAGAGTAAATACCATGGGCCATCTGATGAGTTGAATAAAAAGGACCCTAGAGGCTCAAGCAGTAGCATCCAGGACCCCAGCTGCAACGGGACATCAGGCAGCAAGAAGGCTCCCATCACCCCTGGGCCATGGAAAGTCCCCAGCTCAGCCAAGATCCAGTCCCAGGTGGAGACGACACATGAGGGGAACTGATATTCTCCTGAAGAAAGCAGAAAGCAGAGCCTCTGTAGCATGGACAGTCGGAATGGAATGATGAATCATTTTTTTTACGATCGAAGACGAAGTGCATCACTGTGTAACCAGCAACATTGCTTCACATTGCTTATCAGTAGTTGTTTTTTTTTCACCCCATTTGCCTCGGTCAGTTTGCATCAAGCTGCTGATGTCTGATCAGACACGCATGCTTGTACATACATGCGTGTGTGTTCATTGGTGTGTGCACACGTGTGCCTAAGAGGTGGGTTCTGAGTGTGATTTTGGACATGAAACTGAAGTCCCATGTCTATATTGTGCCAATCAGAGACTCCATCATGAAGCTGCTCCCTTTTCGTTCTCACTGTGAGACTATTTGTAGGCGATCAGATGAACTGCCCACTTCAATAAAGGATCTTGCTTTTTGTCACTTTGAAGGTTTCTATCTCCATGCAATCACTCAGCTTCTCTTCCTGGTGGGATTGATTCACTGTTTCCATCATTGATGGATGTATAAAGAGGTGAGGCTGGTGTGATAATTTTTTAATCTGTATCTTGAGAACCCTTAACTAGAGCTGTGAACCGCGAGTGTGACTGCATTCACGCACATTGTAAGACTTACATTGCTCCCATCAGCTTTGCAGTGGGTGGATAGACCACCCAGGAGCTTTATATGCATCAATCAGCAGACCAGACACTTGTGGTTATAGTTCTATTGTTTGTTACATACATGTTTATAATGAAGCATAATGTAATTTATTGAAATTATATGACAAAGAAATACTATAAGTATACATATCCATGCTGAGTCATTTCACTTTTTGATGTTGAAACTGAACTTATAGAAATAGAATGTGTAGATAAGCATCACCGTGGAAAGTAATGCGTTAAATGTATTGACCAGATCAATCATCGCTGCTGTTTCTCAAGTTCATATTGTAATAACACTAACACATCATGCAACACTATAGGGACTGCATGGGCCTGTCATTTGGTGACACAATCTATACATTCTATTTCTATTTCTAGAAAGTCCATGGTCTGTACACAGTCCCGCAAGCCTATTCCATCCATGTAATGTTGTCTACTGTTAGCGGCTCTGTATTTTAGGTCCTCTGGCTATGTGTGTATGTATACAAGCTGACTGGTAGGCCTATGTATTTTAGACATTGCTGTAGCTTTGACTGTACTTTAGCTAATATGTATATTATTATTTAACAAAGTGATTATCTATACATAGGGGTATAATTTAGATCAGTTGAATTATAAAAGCTTGATTGTAAGAAGTGAGACCTTTGCCTTCAACTAATTAAAACTGTATTTTTATCACACTACAATTTAGGCACCAAAAAATATTGTTTTTTCCTCATTCTAACCCCCCAATCTATTTTTGATCTGAATTGTTCTTTTGTCCATGACACAAAATTAGTATTTTTGAATTTAATAATCAGCAACAACATGCCATTACACTTTTGTAATATAAATAAAGCCGAGTCTGGCTTTAAGAGTCCAAGTTAATTTTCCACATGGGCAGTAAAAGTCTTAATGGCGCCCTCTGGTGGTTGCATTCAGCGCTCAGTGATAAAGGCTTGACTTCTTCAGTTTGATATGAAATTACATTGTAAAATACATTGAATTAAACATGACAGGGATTCCATATGCATATGAAAAACAATCCTTTATTTATTGGGATTATTTGCAGGCTACTTTAAAGACAAAATAGACTTTTTTCAATGTTGCTACTGTGGAGTACAGAGACATCTAGTGGTCCATACACAGTTATTCACAAATCAGACATTGCTTTAACCATACCCTTATTGGCCTGCCTGTTTGAGGATCTAGATAATACGTTTGTCTCTTGTTCTGTTAGACCACCTACTACTTTAACATCCATCTTAATGTCGATATAATGGGCTACTGTATTATTTACTGTTCATGTCATTACCATGTATGATACTGTGGCCTTGCATTACTTCAACATGAAAAAGCCTTTTGGTTTTGACATCATGGTAGTTGTAAATGTTTATAAATTGTACAGCACCTGTATAAATATTTGCCTTCATTCAGAAAAAAAATCCTCTGTAAATCGTTTCATTATTTTTTTAAGTAATTGAGAGGAAAATGATATAAAATGTTGAAAGGAAATAATCTGGTCATGGCATTCTGTTCATGCACTGATAAATAAAGGTTTACTGAATAAACACAACTCCTGATGTAAATGTATTTTCTTCATGGGTGTATGGTGGTATTGGTATTGTAATTTTGTTTTAGAAAATAATCAGATGTTATAGAAGATGCTTACTATGCAGGTTCTCTGTTTGAGAGTTCTTCTCAAATACAGTTTATATAGGGAGGTGTAGTGTGAACTGTGATCACAAAGTGATTATTATAGATTTGGAATACTGGAACCACATATGTCTCTAATGCAACAACAGACAATCTTATTATACTCTATTGTGTTATTGTAATATTGTTATGTTCCATTTCAGGCAATGAGACAGCAACAATGAGGATTGGTACCCCATTATTATTAATCCGATCCGTGGTTTTGATTGGCTGAGTCACGTTCGAAGCCGTTTAACAACACCTGATAAACACAGAAATTGCCTGGCAGACGAATAAGATGAACGATTATTTAATTACCATTAATGAAAGTAAAAGATTTTTGGAACATCTGCATGACTTCTGCCTTAAAACAATGATGTGTTACTTCACCTTGGCGTCTCACCGGCTCTGAGCTGCTCTAAACTGAAGCACGGCAGGGATTAAATTAACCATTACGTCAGTTGAAGAGAGCTGGGTGCGTGCTAGGCCGCACGCACTCACTACAGCATGAACGTCAAATCCCATGTAGCATAGCAATGCCAACAAACTACATAGCCCACAGTTCCATGTTGTACGCGTGCGCAATAGATAAAAAAGATGGCATAAAACTACAAATAATGAACTAAGAAGACTACAATTTCTCGTTGACCTGCGCAGTGGGAATCCCGAGCCCTTTAAATGTACTGTACGTGCAAAGATGGCAGCTCAAGTCGGTTTGCTCCGTGCGAAAGTAGAAGAAGAAAAAAAGATAAGGGAGAGTCTAGATAGATTAATTAAAGAGAGGAAAAAGAAGAAGAAAAGGGACCTTTCGCCGCCAACTGACAAACGCGAGAGGTCGGAGAAAGAAGCAAAGAAAGTGAAGCTCCATCATCACCATCATAACCACCACCATGCTGAGCAGCGGACCCACCAGCCGCATCAGCTGCCGCAAAATCTCCAACCTCGTAACTTCAGCTCCGATAAACCTGCCATGCACCACCATCAGCACAACCACCACCAGCACCATCATCACAACCACACCAACGGTACAAAGAAGAACCTGCAGGTGGCTGTACCTCCTCCGCGGAAGGTACCAGACCAACTGGAGAAGAAGCGAGCGGTGCCCCCCGATCCACCTGCACGCTTCACCTTTACGCCTCTCAAAGTGGCCAAGGCCAAGACACAGGATTACAAAGAGAAGCACAGGGATAAAGACCTGAAACTTAAGCTCAAGAAGGAAAACACCGAGGCAAATGTGAAACATGTGGAACTGAACAAAAAGAAGGGTGAGTTGTTGTCAAGTGTCAGAACTGAACTGGTTCCAAAAGCCAGTCATATATTTCATCAGTGGTTCCCAAGGTGTGGTCCTTGAGGGTGTTCCAAGGGGTCTCCAGGAAAATTAGTAATAGTTTAATTTCAATATTATTTCATTCTCCAGAGATGAACACAATGAAAAAATGTAGTTTCACTCTGTCCACTGTTACCTGTCCACCTACAGAATAGCAAATATACTATATTATACTCAAGCATAAATAACTACAAAACTCTTGTGGTCTAATGTGGATATATGGGGGTCCTCGACATGAGGTGTGGGAATCCCTGAATCACAATTTTTTTTAAAATTGTTAACAGGACGTAAGATCATCATTAGACAAAGCTTAAATCATTTTATGCATTATGCATTGATTGCAATGAGTGCATAATCAGTCTGCGCACAGAGAAGAATAAGACGTGATGTACATCATGTTCAAGGCCACTGATGCAGAGCTTCCCTCCCCCTCTCTTAGTTTAACCTGTTTCTTTGACTTTAACCTGTTCCTGTACAGAGCCAAGGCCCCATGATGAGAATGTCAAGTCCCAAACGCTGGAGGAATATCTCTTGAAGAAGAAGAAGAAGAAGAAGAAGAAGCACCGTGATGATGACCACAGTGGCAAGAAGATTCGACGCATGCACAACAAGGAAGTCCAGACTGTGTGTACAGGGTTGGGAGCAGATCTTGATCTGGCCCCCCGCCCCGACTCCTCTCTGCCTGGCAGCGTGAAGCAGGAAAGCAACTGCCAGCCTGGCACAGGCACTGTTGACAGCCACCACCCCTACCTCCACACTCCTAAAGTGGGGCACACCTCTTTCCTCTCACACCAAGACCACTACATCCGCAGCTCCTGCCTCCAGATGGGTACCTGGCATGGACGCTTCATGCATGAGGAGAGGCAGGCCAATGGCGGGGCATCAGTTCTGCATGCCTATGCTGACGAGTTGGCTTTTCTTAGACCGGCTGACATGGAGTGCTTCGCTCAGGAGTTCCTGGAGTTGGCCTTTGCTGAAAAGCCCAGAGGTGCAGCCCACTACGCCCTGGCAGTGGTGCATGGTGCGGCCGCCTACCTACCTGACTTCCTGGACTACTTTGCCTTCAACTTCCCCAACACACCAGTCAAAATGGAGATACTGGGCAAGAAGGACATCGAGACCACCACTATCGCCAACTTCCACTCTCAGGTATGTGAAGAAGCTCACCAGGCTTTCAATAAAATGCTTTAGGGCTGCACTCAAACAAAATCCTGCACATGTATTACAACCAAGTCCTTAGATCACTGCCTCTGGTGAGAGCAGTGGCTCATTTGGTGTTGTTATCGATTGGCTGACTGAGTTATAAATGGGGTCTACACTGCTTTTTTTTTCTCAAAGTTGTATGAGCAGTCCATCAGCTTCAGTATTGAATTGGTTTTCAGATAGATGGCAATAGAGAGACAGTGACAGGAAATATTGTAGAGAAGTGGGATGGCATATAATAGCATACCCATGCATGGCGATTGCAAGGTATTAAACGTAGTCGTGGTATTACTGGCGCAGCTGAAAGGGTTATTAGCCAGGCTCACATTCAGACCCTGTGTTGTAATCTGAGAGGAGTGGAAGTGAATACCAAAGCATGCTGGATAGAGGTTTGAGAAGTGGGAATGTGAACTTTGATTAGAGGGGATCATGGTTGTGCGTCATCTCTTTATTTAATAAAAGATTGTTAAATAAATTGATTTGTATTAATGAACTTGAAGCAGCTGTATATTAGATCCTAGCTAATAGTGGGCAAGATGGCATGTTCTGAAAATTAGCAGGCTACTGTATTTTATATAGTATAAAATGTAATAGGCCATGGCTAACACTGTAGAAAGGCACGACAAGTTTAAGGCCTTGGCCAACCCAAAGTCAGGAACATGTTTGCCTCCCAGTAGTGGACTCAGTCCAAAGTACATCAGCATTGAGTATAAGGCTGTGCTGGTGCCAAGTTTTCCCTGGTCACCCAGAGCTCTTAACGGAGCCGCTTTTGTTCCATGACGATGCAGACATACACCTACTCACACAGAGAGAGAAAGGGAGAGACAGGGAGAGTGTGTCTGGCTGTGTGTATGTGTGTGATGTAAGAGAGCTCAGTGATGTTTTGTTTATGCAGTATGCCTAGTTTAATAATTTCACCACCGGAGCATCCAGTCTTGGTGTATCCACTGGACCTTGCTGGGTCACGACAGAAAATTGCACATACCTTCTGATGGAAAAACACATTCTGGTCCCAGCAGTGTTCACACTGCAACATAATCATGTTATCTAGGTTGCTGTAGCTGTAGATCTAACTCGTATCAGACACCCAGACTGGAGAGACTGCAGGGCCTATGCCAGACACAGTCTGAATTGTCTTTGTGCTATGAAGCATGTAAGGAATCCACCAGTGTCACTGTCTACGGTCATTCTATGGTAGAGCTCTACAGTTCAGGCCACCTTTTCACACCATGCTGTCCCGTGCTGCTGGGGTGTGGGGTGACAGGGATTCTCCATCCTGAGTAACAGGAATCAACTAGGCTTGATGTGCCAAGGCAGCTTCTGCACAGCCTATAACCTTTCTGGTCTCATGTGGTGTCAGATTGTAATCCACTACCTTGAGGACAAAGGGTTTATGTAGGAGAGCAGTGTTGGGCTTGTTACTCAAAAAGGTAATGTATTACTTGGTACTCATTTCAAAAGTAATATTATTACTTAACTTATTATTCCATTGGAGCAGTAATTCGTTTTACTCGAAGCAGTAATTACTTTCTGTTACACCCCTGAAATTGGTGGCTGCGAATGATAATCTGCTACAGGAAGTGAAGCTAGAGAGAGATCTGTAAACCAGACCCTGCCATGAGCTTTTTCTTTTCCCCTAGGTGAACCGGACTTACTGTTCGGGAACGTACCGGGCCGGACCCATGAGGCAGATCAGCTTGGTGGGAGCTGTGGACGAGGAGGTGGGAGACTATTTCCCAGAGTTCCTGGACATGCTGGAGGAGTCACCCTTTCTCAAGGTCAGGAGAATAGGGATTTTTATGATTTGTATTGATCTGCTGAGGGTCATATTAGGAAAAGGGTTCCCACATAATGATAAAAGTTTTGTACAGACACTGAAAGGCTTCAGACCCATGTCTTGAACAAACCTGTTGAGGTCTTGTGGTGAAATGTGTTGTTCACTCCAAGGTATGCTGTTGCTGCTGTATACATGCATTAAACTAACTAACCATGAAACCGGTCTAAAGCCTTTTACTGTGCGGTAGAACGCTTGCATCATGTGGACTATTGTCTCTGCTCTGACCGGCATGTTGCACTACATTAGACCTCAGGCCAGATTTACTGTTCATCTACAGCATCATTCCATTGCAGATGCATTGTGTTGCAATGAAGGTGTCGCATCCGTTTTATTTATTGTACTTGTGGTGATAATACATGCGTAAACTAAAACAAATATCGTTTTGTCACATTTGGGTTTCACAGTTAGTCAGCAACGTAAATACACTACAGGTTAAGGGTGAGATTGGCTCTGAAGTTGTGGTTCAATATCAAAATGCTAAAAGTCACAGCTGTGTGTCCAGCCCAGACAGTTGGTAGACTCTGTCTCAGGGTCGTGGGTTCGATCCCCACATAGGGTCAACTATCACCTTTGTAAGTCGCTTTGGATAAAAGCGTCTGCTAAATGATTGTATTGTATGTGGGTCTCCACAGATGACCCTACCATGGGGCAGCCTTTCCAGCCTGAAGCTGGACTGTCGCTCTCAGAGTGATGATGGACCCATTATGTGGGTGCGACCGGGAGAACAAATGGTACCCACTGCCGATATGCCCAAGTCTCCCTTCAAACGACGCAGGTACAACCCCAAACAACATAAAGGAACTATCTGAACATGGTTCTGTATCCTTTAAAACAAAGTTTAAATCAAAGAGATATTCACACAGCTGCAAAGGCTCAGATACAGTGCATACAGAAAGTTTTCAGACTCTTTCAAGTTTTCCACATTTTGTTGTGTTTCAGACTCATCTTAAAATGGATTCACTTCAGTTTTTTTCTCATCAATCTACACACACAATACAATGACAAAGCAAAAACAGGTTTTGGAGTGTTTTCTTAATTTATTAAAAATAAAAGACTGAAATATCCCATTTACACAAGTATTCAGACCCTTCACTTAGTACTTGGTTAAAGCACCTTGGAAATGTCTTCTTGGAAATGATCCTACAAGCTTGGCACTCCTTTCTTTTGGAAGTTTCTCC
Source organism: Monocentris japonica (assembly GCA_900323365.1). Taxonomy (NCBI): domain Eukaryota; kingdom Metazoa; phylum Chordata; class Actinopteri; order Trachichthyiformes; family Monocentridae; genus Monocentris; species Monocentris japonica. Next base: position 33,561 of record OOFE01044962.1, on the reverse strand, counting down.
CATTCTTCTTGGCAGAATTGTTCAAGCTCAACCAGGTTGGATGGGGAGCGTCGGTGCACAGCTATTTTCAGATCTCTCCAGAGATGCTCTATTGGGTTTAGGTCCGGACTCTGGCTGGGCCACTCCAGGACTTTTTTTCCCGAAGCCACTCCTGTGTTTTCTTGGCGGTATGTTTCGGGTCGTTGTCTTGTTGAAATGTAAACCTTCGCCCCAGCCTGAGATCCTGAGCACTCTGGAAAAGGTTTTTACTCAGGATTGCTCTATATTTTTCTGCAGCCATCTTTCCCTCTATCCTGACTAGTCTCCCAGTCCCTGTCGCAGAAAAACATCCCCACAGCATGATGCTACCACCACCGTGTTTGACTGTAGGGATGGTATTAATTCTCCCGACCTCATGGCTTGCTTTTCACTCTGACATACACCATCACCTGTGAGACTTTATATAGACAGGTGTGTGCCTTTCCTAATAATGTCCAATGAATTCAGTTAGGCACAGGTGGACAATCAAGTTGTAGAAGCATCTCAAGGACCATTGATAGAAGTAGGATGCACCAGAGCTCATAACAAAGGGTCTGAATACTTACGTAAAGGGGATATTTCAGTTTTTTATTTTTAATAAATTAACAAAACACTCCAAAAACCTGTTTTTACTTTGTCATTGTGGAGTATTATGTGTAGATTGATGAGACAAATGAATTCAATCCATTTTAAGATGAGTCTGAAACGTGGAAAATTTGAAAGGGTCTGAAACCTTTCCGTATGCACTGTATATTGGAAAAGTAGTATCCATTCAAACTCTGCTCTTGGGCAGCACCACATGTTTTGGTCCTGTGATGAAGTTCCAGCAACATCAAAACATCAGTAAATAAATTGATGTTGGATTTAGTGGGAGCATGATTTCAGATTCTCCTTATTGTGTTTTATCAGAGTCAAATTGCCATAGTGAAGATATGAGATAGGCCTGTATAATTTGTTGTGCACAACTTTGCCTCTGGTGAACAAGCATAATTAAAGACCTGACTTCTTCTTGGCGCTCCCCTAACATGTTTTCCTCTAGGTCCATGAATGAGATCAAAAACCTGCACTACCTGCCGAGGGCCAGCGAACCAAGAGAGGTTCTGTTTGAGGATCGGACCAGGGCTCACGCTGATCATGTAGGCCAGAGTTTCGACTGGCAGAGCACGGCTGCTGTGGGGGTACTGAAGGCTGTGCAATTTGGAGAATGGTGAGTGTCTTTAGACATGCTTTATTAAAATGCTGTACATGGTTGTAAAGATCTCTTTCCTTACAGGACTAGCAGACCTCGGATAACCAAAGATGTAGTGTGTTTCCATGCAGAGGACTTCAATGATGTTGTCCAGAGGCTGCAGCTGGATCTCTATGAGCCCCCAGTGTCACAGGTAGGAACCAGAATTGACATACATAACGCATCATGAGCTGTGTCACAACTAAGATCTTATTAATATATAAATGTTTTACTACAGGTAGCATGTAATGCTAAAATTTCTCTTCCCTCAGAACAACACTAACGCTGTCTCTCTCCTTGCAGTGTGTCCAATGGGTGGACGATGCCAAGCTCAACCAGCTGAGGAGGGAGGGCATCCGTTATGTCCGCGTCCAGCTCTGTGACGACGACATCTACTTCATTCCCAGGAATGTCATCCACCAGTTCAAGACGGTGTCTGCAGTCTGCAGCCTTGCATGGCATATCCGCCTCAAACAGTACCATCCAGAGGAGAAGGACAAGGATGAGGAACAACAGCCCAGCGACCTCAGCCCCACCTCAGGCCAAGTCTATTCCTCCTCCCCTGCCAGGCCCGACGCTACCATAACCCCCTGTGCACGCCCACAGGCAGGCAGCATCCAAGGTGGAGTGGCCAAGACTGAAGA
>OOFE01044962.1:0-31606 GCA_900323365.1 Monocentris japonica | reverse complement strand
CCAGGAACCCCAGCCAGCACCTCCTCAGCCCACCAAGTCCGCCCACTTGCCCCCACCTTGCCACCCTTCCTTGCCACGAGCCCACTCTGGGTGTACACCCCCGACCCTAGAGCCCACCCTTCTAGGCCACACTGCAGAGTTCCCCAAATGAGCCTTCTTCTGCCCACCCTCTCTGTCTGACACTCCTCAACCTGCTGTGGGAGGAGCTTTTTTGAAAGAATTTTAGACTGAATTAACATACAACTGGCATCTGTGTGTCAGTCAGGAAGCTTTTCAACTTCTTAAATTATTCTTCACACTTTTTTATCTGTAAATGCCAATTCAAAAAAATTCCCAGAGATTTTTTTCCGCCAAAGTGTATCATTTAAAGTGACTATATAATATGCTTTATTATTTTATATTTGGTAGCACCTCGACTATAACTCTCTGCTTTGTATTCAAGGCTCAGCTGTTAGTACTTTTATTGGCAAAATTATTTTAAGGGAGATGAAGTCCACGTGTCTATGGTTGTTTCACAAATGCAGATAACCGGTTCCCAATTTTGCTGTATTATAAGATGATTGTTTACATGTTTAATAAGATGACCTATTCTGTGAGCAGACATGATACTGAGCGTGACAGAGGCATATATCTAGGCTAAATGGTTGACTGGAAAGGGCAGCCAGGTCTCCAAGCCCCACATATGCCAGGCACATTTGGACTCCCTGGATTGGTCACAGCCAGTAAACATAGGGCAATGATAATGCACAATAGTGTAATGTTTGAGAGACAAATAATATTTCTATTCACATTTAAAGCAGCTATATCTTCCATTGATTTGAGATGAAATACCCTGAAATTATTGAATTATGCTCCAACAACTTTTTTCCCCAGTGCTCAAGAGGTTGTTTGGCGTTTTGTTGCTGTTTGCTTGTTTCTTTATGCAAGTGCAATTTTCTACAGTGCCCCTTTTATTACTGTTGATGCTGGTTTTGATATTTTATTTATTTTCTTAGTTTTGCGCTTACCATATGAACACAGGTTTAGAACCAGTGATGACTATTTAATGTTATGGTCTTATTGTAGGATCACCTCTAAATGATGAAGGAATTTATGGCTGATATTGCACTTAGCAATAATTGTCTGGCTCTTTACTCTGTGTGTGACAGGTGTGGAATACGTCCTCACAATTTGGTATGTAAATATTGTTGTTATTGTTACAGCTGGAAATATGTGACTGTTGTCATTGCACTTATCTCCTTGTTAATTTGATGAAAATCCATACCATCTTCAGTTTCAGGTAGTAGTGTCACTAGGTTGATGAAGGCAGCATTGTAGAATAGGTTGTCTTGGTTGTAATCACTTTCCTGTATGTAATTGTGTGGTAACGTACCTGGTATGCCCATGTTTTTTTCTGATGGGGGTAACCAATTTCAAAATAATGAATCATCCTTGGAAATGATGCAAGATTTAGACTCTTGCTTCTGCAATCTGATAAATGGAAATGGATATCACAACCGTCCTGAAATATCTTCACTTAAGGTTGAACATGGTCCCCAAAAACGATTTACTGTTCATCTAAAGCTCACAGAGGCTTCCATCCTCCTTCATTCTATAGTCTTCTGATGCTAAGATGGTGTGATGGTGTGATATTGCCTTTGCCCTACCACTGAATGTGTCTTAGTGCCTTGTACTTTTTACAGTTAGCCTCATTCAAAACTGTGGGGTTTATCCGATTATCAGTGGGATATTACCACGGGGATTGGCCAAGCCTCTAGAGGACGTATTGTTTTTCATTGATGGTATAAGAATGTGTTGCTCTCATGATGTTTTGTGATTTCTACTTCTGTACATCACCTGGAAGTAGAGAATTATAGTATCACTGTGTCATTGAACATTATGCCTTTTCATACATATTAGATCCTTTTCAGGAAGCAGAACAGCTATTTTCATTTGTCAAACAGATGACTGTCATAGGGTCTTGTGGACTTACTGACTTGATTTAGAAATAAATTGGCAGCTATAGTACTGTCAAATCTGCCTTTTGTCATGTTCTGTTATGGTGTACTGTACATTGCCCTACCATCAGGGCATGCTCTGTGTTGTAGAACCAAACTAATAATTGCTGTTGTTGATGTTTGCATTGAGACATTTTTGATAATTTTTAAAATTAAAATTGCATTGTTTGAACAGTCGGATAGCTGAGTGGTAAGTTAGATTTAATGGAATTCTGTTGCAAGTGTGATTCAGTCTTGTTAATGAAGTAGAAAAACACCATGGGAATGCATAGACTTTCTGTATTTTTTTAAATAAATAAGTTTGCGTGTAACCAGTGTATGTAACATTCAGTTCAACTGTGCAGTTGGTTTATACATCAATATACATCACATTATTCATTGCAGTTTGAGCTATCATTTTCAAGATGTTAAGCCTTTATAAACATTTATAGAAAGAGTAGAAGAGATTTTTGCTTAGAAAAACAGTGTGTATGGTACATTTACAGAACGTCATAAGGTTTTGTCTTTGTAATCAAGGAATCCACTAGAGAACAGTGGGGTAAAAATAAGGGCTTCCAAGGGGCCCGGAGCAAACAAAATGAAATGCTGTAAGCCACGTCAATGTAAAGGGTGAAAATATATTACTTGCTTAGCAGGCACAAACAAAAGGGCTCGCCAAGCGCAATGAATGAGTACAGTGATGGGTTTCAAGCTTAGCGCGCTTCCTCAGGCAGCATCAAGAGTGTCGAGGTAGGTGGTCCCTTGAAACGCCTTGCTTGTTCTGCATGTAGCATAGACGCCCATCACTGCGCTTGTTCATTGCTCTTTGCGCGCTTTTTTGTTTGCGCCTACTAAGCAAGTAGTAAATGTTCACTCTTTGCGTTGAAGTGACTTGTAACCTTTTCATTTTCTGTCTTTTTAATACAAAAGTATGGATTTGGCGACACCTTGAACTGGATATAAATGCTAGAGAGTACCTGTTTGCTTTTTTCATTCTATTAGCACAAATGCATACAACATGTTTGACCTTGAAAATGAAAACAAATGAGATGTTTTACACCCTGCAGACTGCCTCACTGTCCCAGCGAATTATTCTAAAGAACACTCAATTGTCCATTCAAGCCATTGGTCCTTGTGGCCACATCCTTCAACGAGGCACTGATCAAGAATTAATGTCAATCCTAGGTAACATACAAAATGCATCAGAGCTGGTGGCAGGATAACAATAAAGAATCGGTACTAAAACAGACGGTGCTACTGTGCAAAGCTCATTTGAGGATTGTCATTTGGACCTGAGAGAAAGAGAAACAGCTTTCAGTGCGTTTCAGAAGAGAGGGGATAAATCTTCAAATCTTAAATCATCAAATCTTCATAGGATGCTCATACTGAACTTCCAAAAGGTCCAAGTTCTTTAGGAGCTATGTAATCATTTATGGGCAGATAGGATCAGAGTTCCAGTCGTGATGTTTAGAGAGGGACTACTGCGACTTACACCCAGGTCTCAGGGTAACTCCTGGGGCCTTTTGGCTTCCCAAAACGGTTCCCAAATCCTGAGAAAGGGAAAGGCATTTCTTAGGATATGATATGATATGAAAGCATAGTTGGAACAAAGTTTATGTGAAGTACAAAGCGTACCAAACTTGAACACTGAAGTGGAAGCACCATTTGATGAAGGTGGTGATCCAGAACGAGTGGGAGCTGGTGGAGGGGCCGTTTTAGCTGTGAATACAGTGTTTATACATGATATTTCTAATAGTGGTATTGGCATCAGTGCATGTATGATCTATTTAAAAGAAATCTGCATTACTTACGTTTCACTTTGTGCCTAAAAAACTTCAAACTCTGGGCATAGGAAAAAAAACAGCAATTAGGCCAGCTGTTCAAGATTTTCCATTTAACTTTGTTGGTTCGTGACTGTATGTAGCTTCTGTATTACCTTTGTTCTAGACATGCCCTTCCCACTACTTGATTTGTTCTCTGATGTCTCAGCGCTCAGGGAGGGCCTGTGGTTTGCATCATGTTGTCCCACTTCTGCAGATAGACACGTCGGTGACATACCAAATCAGATGATTTACAATTTCTGACTCAGAATCAGATTTGTGAACGAGAAAGTTAATCCATTCATATGGCGCTGTATGTTTTTATGTTGTAAATGCGTGCACTGTATGTACTCAAATCGCTACATCGGCCTACATTAATGTTTTCTAATCTAATGTACGTGTCACATCAAATCTTTATTTGAAAGTCTTAATTGTCCAGAATAATCATGGCCTGAGTTGTGTAGCTGAAAGAGTTTTGACAGGACTGCTTTCTGTGCACATGTATTTAAGGTCAACAGTATGTGTGACAGAGGCTATTTTAAGGGTGCAGCCACTGAATATCAGTAGCAACTCACCACTTCCTCCTCCAGCCATGACCACAGGCAGTGGAGCTACCTGCCGAAGTGCAGTAAGGGGCTCTGCAGTGGAAACACAATGATAAACTTCCCCCATACAGTCATAGTCATTTACATCAATCATGAAGACAACAAATAATCTTCACCAATAAAGGTTCTATCTCTTACTTTTTACAAGGATGCCCCCCAGTGGTAGAGAGGGGTACTTTTATATACTCATTTTAGCCAGCCATGCAGTGCTTTGTGTACTTCTGAAGTCATCAATCAACATAACACAGTATTACACAGCGTGATATAGACAGATTAGATTATGATAGATTACAGCTATGATCCAAAACGATGATCCTCGTGAAGAGTAATGTCTGTGTGTTCCTCACTGACATTAATTGCTCCAGTAATTGGCAGTTTATGTAGCGAGAACGCAGAGGGACAATCTAACTCTGTTCACTCATCAGGAAAAACAGCTTACCTTGTCTTGAACTTTTAGCTCGAACACTCTGGGGGAACATTTGAGAGCATATGAATGTGTTAATGTTTTAACAACTGGAGTGACTGACTCATGCTGTGAATCACAAGGGGAATCATTGTGGCTTAATATAGCACTAAGGGGCATTTTCGAAAAAAAAATACTCAAACTTCATGGTGTACAAGGGTTGATGGCTTGAATAATGTATAATGTAATGCGTCATGGGAGTGTCACTCTTTAGTGTAGCATCTCTTTGCAGGGCAACACACGGTAACCCTAAGAATGTAACGTACGTGACATACAGATGTACAATCCAGTAAGTCTTCATTACCTTGCTCCTGTTCATGACAACATCCAGGAAAGTCTTGGGCTGTGAGGTGCCAGCCCACTCTGAGGAAACACCTATGTTGGGAGAGGGCTCTGTAGTTTGAAAGGACTTCAAGCAGGGGGCAGTGTTCTCATGAACTGTGGAGCAGAGCAGCATCAGACAAAATAAGCATGCTTCTCTTAAGTTGTTTTAGAAATGTATTTGCTGATCTGGTGATATCAGTGCTCATCTAGACGGCTATCCTAGTCTTCTAGTGTTTGTGTTCTTCTTCAGTTTTGACGGGCTGTGACGGCAGTGCTGTCATGAAACTGTGATGAAGATGAAGATACACACTCACCCTCCTCACTGGCCAGGATGAAGGACTCTGGAGTTCTGTCAGGAAGGGGTGGGGTGAGGCTCTCACCAGCTGCAAACACAGAAAACCAACATCCAATAGCAAATTCATATTACGGAACACTAAACTCACTTCCTCTTATATGTGTGTGTGTGAGGGAGAGAGAGAGAGAGAGAGAGAGAGAGAGAGAGAGAGTGTGTGTGTATCTGGATTTTACACATTTTTAAACCCTATTTTGAAATGCCACTGTTTCTTATAGGGTTTGTAGATTTGGTTGCCAAATATGACCCATAATCCTGTAAAAAAATGTTGTAAAAATCAAAGTGAGATGATTGATGATGATTCAGTTCTTCTACCTGACCATCTTACCTTGAGGGGAGGGAGGAGTCAGTGGGCACGGAGGTGGAGGAGCGGCGAGGCATTGAGTTGTATTTGATGCAAGAACTGGATGTGTTAATGCTGGAGCTGCAACAGGAAAATACAGAACCAATGAAATGATCTTACGCACGTGGAGCAACCGAAAACGTCTTATGTAATAACTTATCGAAATGTAATAAAATGTCAGTCTAAATGGGTTGAAAGTTTTATTACATTCCATCACATTATGACATCAGTGATAGCTGCTCCGAAAGGGATGCAACATTTCATTAACCGATGATGTAATAATAATATTTACTAACAATGTAATAACTTATTACATTCATCTTAGTCTTAAGTCTTATCACATTCTTTGTCAATATTATTATTACATCATCAGTCCAAAATATGTGACACCCCTGATGAAGTAATAAACACCAGTTAACGTAATAATGTGATGCTATCACATTCTACAGCAATTTATTACAGGTTTAATTACATTTTCAACCCATTTAGAGACATTCTATGACATTTCTAAAAGTTATTACATTATCAGTTGCTACACATGCATATCAAGCTACAGTATTAGTGGCACATCATTGATTTTGTGAGTTTTGATCATTGTGTTTGGTTGGTAAAAACATACCTGTGAGAGTCATTTTTACTTTTAAACTCTGCAAAAAAAGTGTGTTACCGTTACATGGCTGCATTAACATTTTTACATCCTCCACCAGTCTACTCAATACATACGAAACAGTTTTGAAAACCAGTGTGTACCTGTATAAATTTATAAAGCATTCAGCCTCATAATATTTGTTGAATGTCAAATATTTCCAAGTATGTTGTATGTCGTTGGAGAGACTTTATTCTCACCTTGCTCCTCGCCCAGGGTTTCATCTCCTTCTGAGTTGCGACGTTAGCTTGTATTGAGTTGCCAGACCATTCTGAAGACATTCCTATTCTGTTCACTGCCGGCGTGACCTCTGACTTCTGCTCAACAGGAGCTGAATGGCAAGCCGGAATCATTCATATCATAATTTAATATTTAAACAAATTTATACTATTTACTATTTATACAGTATTTGTTCATTGTTTATGAACTGTAATAACAGTTCAAACAAATCACACCTACCTTGAGCAATGGCCAACTCAAACGATTCTGGTGTTCTCTCTGGAAGCAAGGGAACAGGTGAGGGGGGGCACCCTGGGAATATGAAAATCAACCATCATTAAAAAAAAGTAACATTTACTTTGCTAAAATGATTGCTGGCATGAAAGTACAATGTAATTATTCATGCTAATAGTCACCTTAAGACCTCTGGCAACTAAATAGTAGCATTTTTGAGAGTGCAATCATCTGTATTTATGAATCACAGAGCAATGAATATTTTCCATTTATACATCTTTTCCAGGGCGGCACGGTGGCTCAGTGGTTAGCACTGTTGCCTCACAGCTAGGATCTTGGCCCTGGTCCGTTCTGTGTTTGCATGTTCTCCCGAACATGAATGCGAGCTTGAGTGTGTTTGTCTGTCTATCTCTGTTTGTCTGTCTATGTGTTCGCCCTGTGATGGACTGGCGACCTGTCCAGGGTGTTTCCCTGCCTTCTGCCTAATGCATGCTGGGATAGGCCCCCCGTGACCCTGAATAGTAAGAAGTGGGTATGGAAACTTAATGAATGAATATCTTTTCCACATTCCCTTCACCACTCACCTCCCATCTCCCTGATGGCCACAGCAGCAGCATTGGGTGGGATAATGACCTCTAGCCTCTCACAGGGCTCTGAGCTCTCTGAGAGACAGAATCATAGCATGTTATTATACTTTAGAATAATGGTTGCAGTAGTGCACAGCAAGATTAATATGAGGGGCTGGAGCCAGAATGGTGTAAATGGGCTGAAATTTTGAGACATTGTTCTGATGACATTGTCATTATCAAAAGATATTTACAACAGCTGATGAAATTTATGTCCACTTTTTGTTTTGGTTCTCCTGTAAAGTTTTGCCAAAACCTACTTACACCCCTCTGGCTCCAAGCCCTCGGAGAGACAAAGAAGCTAGCTTCAATAATGTGCGGCATATGTGGTTGTTTCAAAGGATGTGAGATAAGAAGACATCCAACGCCTTCAGGGTAAGCCTTAAAGGGTAAGCACCAACCTGCATCAGCAGCGAGTACGTAGGATTCAGCAGTCCGAACAGGTAACGGAGGAGGCATGTCCTCAGTTCCAACTGTACCTAAAAATGCACTCTAATCAATACAAGCAACTCCAAAATCGAATGATATCATTCTGTCATCTGTGTTGCTTAATTCAAACTACCTCTGAGACTGATACAGAGACAGATATCACCACATACCTGAGGTGGGAGAGTTGTGCTCCAGAGTCTTGCCGTTAAAAGTGAAACTGGGCGTGCTGAAGAGAGGGTTAACTTTCCACTGGCTGGTGGCAGCTACATCTTCAGTCGAGCCCTTGGGTGTCTCCTCTGACAAAGGGATGCTCAATGGCGAGTCAAAGTAGGGGTCCTCCACTGTCAGACAAATGGCTGGTACAGGGGGTTTCGGTATCTCATCCCTCTCCTCCATCCTCTCCTCCAGTCCAGGGGCTCTGTGGCTGGTATGCCCCAGGGTGGGCGAGGTCCTGGTGAACCCACTGAAACAGGGCCCCTCTTGGACGTCCTGGGTGGGGGGCAGGTATTGTTGTTGCTGTTCCCTGTGCATGTCCCTGGTTCTCAAGGCAATGAGAATGTCTGAAGGGCAGGGCAACGTTGCCTGGGACTGTGGTAAAACAACCCCCTCCACTGCCAGTGAAGGCATCCTCAGGGGTGCAACATGACTGGGTGTCTGCCCCTGCTTTTCTGTTGCTGGAAACCTAGAAGAAATGAAGATATATTAACCAGACTTTGAAGTCCATTGTGTCCACTATGCAATGGCCATATTTTAATTCTAATTCTGTGAACTTGTGGAATAGATTATGAAAAAGTAGTGGTCTTTAATAGTACCTTTGCTGTGAATCCAGTAGATGCTGTAATCCTGGTCCTGGTCGTAAGTCAGACTCCAACTCCTCACTGCAGTCACGTAGCTCGCTGGCTGCTGTGATAGGAGACGGTGCCACTGCCACCTGGTCAGTTCAACATAGGAGTGTCAGTCACAACAGCATTTGAGAAGGGAAGCAAATGCACACATAAATACATTCCAGGGAACTAAATAGATTAGGGCATGTGGGTGAACGTAAAGTAACGGTGCAGCATGTATTACCTATAGAGGCTTTCTCAGTTACACACATCACTGACATGGCAAAGCATTAATATGTGTTTAGTTACACCTTTTGTTGTACCTTTGTTGACAGCTCGATTATCATTTCCTGCTGTAGTATTTATGACCATTGTAAAGCCTGACTCATTGCACTCCCCAGCCTGCATTACCCACTTGCTGTGTTCAGCCTGACTTTGACAATTTTCCACTCTTTCAATATCTTTCAATTCACTGATCACATAAGTGCTGTCACGTGATCAGTGAATTCAAAGTTAATGAAACCACGAAAAAGCCTCAGTTGTGTTTTTTCCTTGCTATGGTGATGGTGATGGTTTTGTGCATAGGTTGTGGTTACTTAGCACTTAGATACCCATTGTTTCTGTCTATTCTGTTTCATTGTCAAGGGTGTGTTCCTGGTTGCTCACCTCATTCCTGCTGCTTTGTGCGTCCATGGCTTGTAAATATCTCTCAAACAGCAACTTGATGGTTCTGTAGACCAGCTCATATTGTTCCTGAAGTTAAACACCAAAAACCTGCTATGTTAGGTAACATATCTGCCCCAAGGCGTGACACAAATTATCTAGACTTTTGACAGACGGGCGCCACTGACATTAAAAATTACTTGTGCATGGCTACTGTAACTCTTTGTTGTAAATGACTGAATGCCTGTCATGTGTTTTTTTTTTCTAAAAAGAAGGGGTAAAAAAAACAACAGCCACCTTGGTTTGAACCACTGAGGGCCTCTGGGTTCGCATGTTCTGAACTAAGTCATAGATGCTGAAGTCTGCACGGATCATCTGAAGACAGGAAAACATACAATACAGTAAGGCTTCCACCTTTACCATTAAAACAATTCAGGCTTATGCTAGGAAACGTGTGTGGGAAATATCAGGACAGGAATATCTCACCTGTTTCTTCACCAGGTTCCAAGTGTAATCAATGACACACAGGGCTCCTGTTCTACCACAGCCAGCACTACAATCACAGCAGCCAAAAGTCACTGTACACTTTCAACATGATCCTCAGTGTTAATCAAATGATTATTATGAGCTCTCACATTATGTGATATGGAATAATGCAAGACAGAATCAAACCTGGTCAGATAGTATTTGCAACCAGTTAGTGTTTGTTTTAACCTGCTTGAGATGGGTCGTTTTTACCACAGGACTATTCAGGTCAGGTTAATTCAGGATACTAAACTAATTCTCAAATACTATCCTATGATTGTCTAAACTTCCTGGTACTCTTGTACCCATCTGGTACTCCAAGCAGGTTAAAACAAATGCTGATAGTTGTTTGCAAATCCTATTTGACACAGCTCTGAAAGGCATACATGTAGCCATATCACATGTGGATGACTGGCTGCTCGATTGGTTCTGCCTCTCACCAAACATTCCGTTCGTGCCACCTCATCCTCAAAAAGGTGTGGGCAAATCATGATGTGGCATGTGTTGATGCTAATGCGATAGACACTACAGTATTCTGCTGTTCAGAAATATACATTACCAAACTAAACATTGTACTTCCGCTAAATGAATCATTCCTATTAGGCACAACTGGTGTATATACTGCACAGGTTAATGTGTAACTCCCTTTTTATATATTAGTTAGCATCAAAGACGTATCACTGCCTCATGGTGACATGTTGTTGTTATTATTAGTCTGTCTTGATGCTTCAGCGCTTGACAAGCTATAGACCCAGCCACATGTTGAGCCACTTTGAGGAAGTGGGCCACAAACTGAATGAACTCAGTAAGTCAGACTCCAACTCCTCACCCAGGTCAGATAGCTGCTATGAAAGGAGATGGGGCCGCTACCACCTGGTCAGTTCAACATAGGAGTGTCAGTCACAACATCAAATTTAAACATAAATACATTCCAGGGTACTTTTGGCTTTAGACCCTGAATAATATTCAGTATGTACATTGTGGCTGATGAAAGCCACAGAGCTAGACGACATGAGCGGAAATGCCCGTGTGTATGCTTTCAAACCTAGTGGGCTGTTGGCTATCCACCTACACACATACTTCCTGTGTTAAACTGGGGGGGGGGCATTTTCATCATGGTGATAGACACTCCAACAGCAGACAGACTAAGACAAAAAACTGATCTATTTTCCATTCTTCCATTTGATGCAATCATATCACTCACAACAACTGTACCCAATCACAACCTAAAGAGGCCTTAAACTGTCATATTATAGGATGGAATATGAATGGAATAAAAGAGAAGAGGAAAGGGGAGAAGACAAGACAATACAAGCAAGAGAAAGTTTCACACATTTCAAAAGCTACTGTACCCCTGGTTGCCCAGTAAAGGTTTAAGAGGAGGTCTGACCTGCAGTGGATGCAGATTGGAACATCATCATGGGCCTGATAGGATCGCATCTCTTGCAACATCTCCAGAATGGGAGGAATGGAGTCTGGGACACCATGATCTGGCCAGTTTACATAGTGTAGCTGGTGTAAAGTTCGGCTAGACTGGAGAAAACAAAAGCATGGTAAACAATGAGAATGCAAGCTTTTAGGTATTTTAAAACAAAATCGTTTATCAATTCATGAACACAAACAGATTTGCAAAGCTTCATGCTATGTGTCATTATGGAAGACTTACATAAATGAAATAATATGAGTAGATCCTACCTCAAACTGCTCATTCTAAGATTTCAATCTACCCATTGTAGCAGCTAACAACACCTAGGGTGGTAATCTCCTGTTTGACAATTTATGTTCATAGTCAGAGTACAAACACAACTTACATTGTGATAGGTGACCCTAAACGTCCTTGTCAGATAATCGCCGTTACTTTTCTCAGACTCCTGTACAAGAATAGACAGCAGTGCAGAGGATAGAAACCTACTTACTTATTGGTGCTATTTAAAAATGGAGATGACATGGGAATGACAGCATGACCATAACATATTTTATGACACTAGATGTCCAGGGAAGATAAAATAAGACGCAAACGTCAGCATGTTATGAGGCGTATTGTTTCGGGAAGCAGTCAAAGTAGGAAGCGTTCTGGCAAAAGAAAGTACTCACACAATAAACTGTGAAAGGCTCACAGACAAACGGCTCCTCTTGTTTCTCTGGCCAGTAGCGCTCACACTTTTTCTGTAAAAAAGAATACATTTGAGACAGCCAGCTTGCAGGCTAACTGACTCCAATGAGATATCTCACACTGGAAAATTATAGTAGGTGGATGTGGCATTTTAAATGTTTTATTTAAAACAAGCAAACAAACAAAAACAGCTAAAATGCCATTCACACTATGCAATAAACCATAACATACAGTGAACTATTCAAAAACTGTGACTAAATTCTGTGAATAGGGTCTATAAAACTACACCAAGCTGAATAGAAAGTTGTTCATAATCTGCAGTAGTATATTGCTGATTGGTGAGAGAAAGGGATTGTGTAGATCAATGTGAGAAATGGTTTTACCTTCCCCATCTCAAACTCCCGACAGGCCATCACTATGACCTACCACAAAACAAGACCATGAGAGATGCAATGTACCAACATGTAACACAAGCACATCTATAACTGAGAGAGAGAGAGCGCGAGAGCGAGAGCGAGAGAGAGAGAGAATCAGACAGCGAGAGCTCAGTCATAGTGTGTTTATGCAGGCAAAGTAGGCCTAGTCTGATAATTTCAAATCATCAAAGTAAAATGCCTCCTTGTATTCACAGATGGCAGGCGGGTCTTACCTCTACGCTGTACTCCCAAAGCATCCTCCAGAAGTCCAGTATCGTGTGGAGCAGAGGACCCTGGGTACCAATGTAGGCCCTGGACCCGGAGATTCCCTTTAGACAAAACACAACGTAGCGTCAAGAGTCACATGTTATGGAATATAATAATTACCACATTGGTATACACCAGTTCCTATTATGCAGTAGATTATCACCAATCCTTCAACCAATAATTCAACCTGGCTAGCATGTTGTATTATGACTCATTTATATCATGCTTCTGAGGTCACCATGAAGCTACCTTGATGAAACTGGCGTTGATGTAGTCTGAGTCATTTTTGGAGGTTGTGAGGGTGAGCTTGACTCTACTGTGGTCAACTATGGGAACAGAAGCATGCAGGTTATAATATGACTATATTGCACATTAGTCAGTAGTGTAAGATTGCATTGTACCTCTTCATTACATTACTAATGCCATTTGACTCTGGTTTAAATTCTTGTGCCTGAGCCAGACCTGCGTCAAAGAGTATTTGTAAATAATTCTTGACACCAGATGCGTTTGATTGCACATCATTCAATATAATGAATACCAGAAAGTTTAGAAAAGGGAAGTATTTGCAATTTCGTTTATCTATACTTTCCTATTTCCTATAATCACATCTTACCTGACACTATTTGAGCTGTCCTGATGCAGAATCCTTATTATATGAAGATGTTTTATTTGCAAATAGTATTTGACACACATCTGGCCTGGGCAGAGCTCTGACAGATCTTTCTTACAGGGAACGATGTCCTTGTAGCGGTTCTTCTTGACGTTGTCCTGCTTTTCTGCTGCCTTGGTGGGGAACGTCTTGTCAGTACGGTACTTGGTTGACTGCCTTTTCAGCCTCTGAAAAAAACACATTTTTTCATAAATTTATTATATACATCGTAGTAAGCAGTATCGGACTGTTATGAGGATAGGGTCTGCTGAAAATATTTGAACAGATGATCAAAGAATGTGGGTCACAGTTTCCCCACCTATGTATTTACCGCTAAAGGAAAGAAGTTACACATATACTGTGTGGCTGTGATCAAAGCTGTGACATCCATAAGTTGGGACACATTTCTATTATAAAGATTATTTTTGGAGAGTATTTCTGCTTTATTATGTTTGCCAAGGAGGTTATGTTTCACCCCTATTTTGTTTATCTGACTATCTCAAAAACCAAGGGACAATTAGATTAGGGGTTAGATTTGGTGGTGATCTGGAGCTGGGATTTACTCAATTTGACCAATGTTTTAGCCATAACTATGAAACTAATGGTGAAGACTTGATTCCAAATCCTAAGGGTACATTTGCAGGGTCAAGAAATCAACTTTGCTTAAAATTTAAGTGACATGAATGATGTTTTTGGTGTTGGAGAATTGTTCAGCATTGACAGAGGTTTGCACTCTCCAGGTGCCTTATAGTTTTGATAATCCCAGCCCAGACTGGACCCAAACCCAGGACATCGTGGACACATAGCCCAAGAAACTGATTCACTAGGACGCCCATCATGACTCATTTTTTAATAGAAACTGGCATGACGGCACACAAATTGAGAGGATTTCCATCCGGCATCAACTGGGTGGAATGAGTGACAATCAAAATAAAGTTATGGCACATCATTGCTTACAGGATTTTCCAAGGCACTGGCCTTTTTGTTCAGAGCCCAGTTCTCACAGTTCCAACACAGTTACTTAAAAGCCTTGCAGACCATCTGCGCTGTTAACACTACAGAGCGCTTTTTGTTCTTAAAGGAAGTGATGCAATAAACTCGTTCCCTTGGAGTGTTCAGGGTGGCAGAGGCATGACAGCAGCAGGGTGGCATGTGGAGCTCAGGGGACTGTCCTCAGGCACTGACATGCAGCTCATCACCATGGCAACGGCCCAGTGGTGATGTCATCCTGAAGCACAAGACTTTTAAAGTGCATGTGTGTGTGCGTGTGTGTGTGAGAAAATTACGCTCATGCATTGTTGTATGTATATAAGATAATAAATGATAACTGAGTATTGTTCTGTGTCAGTTACATTGCATTTGCCTATTGTCCTCCTTCCTTGTTCATAGGTCTTCAATGACAAACATCAAAGAGGAAGTGGCAGCTGTGGATGGTGTGGCCATTGATACAACAGCAATATACCACTGCCCTGAACATGATGTCTTATGTGAAAATCTGGCAAAAAAAGTTCTGAGCTTTCACTCTCACTGTGTGCCCAACATCAACACATACAAACACACAAACGAATGAACTGGCAAATTCTACATAGTATCAAACAGCATTGTAACAAAAGGGACATGAAACTAGACTCACCAAGAACTCCCCAGAAAAGCCATTGTCTGCCTCCTCATCCACAGCCTCCTTTCTCTCCAGCTGGGCCAGGAAGCTCCTCAGTATCCATGCCTGCTGCTCCATGACTGGCTGTAGGATAAGCCACCTCTCTCAAGCATATCAGGACACAAAGGTCATCTTCCACAGACCATGGAGTGGGGATCCCAAGGCCCTTGTTCTGAGGCCGTGGCAAGTCTGTCTGCAGCAAAGACAACTTCTCTATTGCAACTCGCACATCACGGAACTGTTGTGAGGGAGCGTGTGAGCTGTCTTAGAGGAAGCAAGAGTGAGCTAACAGGTTCTGTGGTTGGATTAAATTTATTGCCGCGCCCACCCCCCCCTGGGTGTCTCTCACTGGGTCCTAGAGCCACCCGGGTGTGTGATTTCATGTGTTAGAAAGGGGAAGGGAGGGAAACACCCACAATTACACAGGGGCAGATATCTATATATGTTCTTACCCAGAGTAAGAGTGTACTGCAGACAGTCTAGCCTGTTGGACTACATTCAAGGCGGAGACAAGAGGGGTGGAGGAGGGATGTGGGTAGGGATGGAGGGAGTGGTGAAGAGAAGTTGTCAGGGCAAGAATTCTCTGGACCGCTTCATCCTTATCTTACGTCCACAGTCACCAGTGATATGCTTTGATAAACCAACTGCACGCACACATGCTGCACAACATCATGGAGAACTCGGTGCACTACCATGACTGTTTGACTTAAGGTGATCAAGCATTTGCAGTCGGGGCTCCTAAACTTTGGAACAACCTGCATGACTAAACACCATCTGCAGACTCTGTAGCTCATTGTAAGACACATAAAACATTCTTGAAAACTCATTTATATAAACTTAATTTGTTTAGAAGGAATTCAGTATGGTTTCTAAATTTTGCTGTGTAGGATTTAAGCAGCAATAGGAGGAGCTCTCTTTTACTTAGCTATGGGCATTGAGTCAGCAGTGCAAGACTTCCCTTTATTATAGAGTGGATTTCTATCTTTGTTGTTTGTTAATACGGTGTTTTGTTCCTTTCATTTTGCATCACTTTTTTACACAACTTTTAAAAACGTGTTGTACAAGTGTATACTACTACTGCTAATAATCAATAATATCCAATATGGCTGATGTAATGTTTCACCAAGTCTATCTCCTTCTGTGCTCTATGAATTATGACAGGTGGAGAGAGAACACACACCGATTAGGCCTACCAGAACAGCTGTCATGCTGTTCATGTTGAAGGTGGCCTACTATGCCTCAGTTTGCATGTGAAAGTATGCCGTTTGTTAGATATGAGATCATGAAGCCTCACTGACAGGCCTGCACATTCTTAAGGGACACCTGCATTCATCATGTACTGTCCACTATATCAGTAGGATGGTGACATCTAGTGGCTTATTGGTGAGTAAAAAGAAAGAGCCATTCTGAAATGGAAGGAGGAGCTCAACTGTGGGAGATTAAGTTGTAAACGTGGTTACACTCTGATAGTCTAAAGTTTCACTGTGTGCTCTCCAAAGTAACTGAATGGAATAACTGGTGTCTTGTTCTACTTTGACTTAGAATTGAGATGTATGTAGAACATGGGAAACTAAAGAGAATGCCATGTTGAGAATGCAGTTTTTCCCTACACATTTGACCATAACATTACAGTGATATAAGTTGGAGTAAATATGTTTTTGTAAGATAAGGTATGTCTCAGTGGCAGCAAAGCACAAATGCATAAAGGACTGTACCAACGAGACAACAGGAAGCCACAATCAACACAGTCCACCTCTTCGACATCCTTCTTCATCTTGATCACACATTTTATGATTACAAACTTTCCACACAATGATAAAGACACTTTATCTGATGTTGCTCTTTCATGGTGAGTGGACTATTATTGATGTATTCATAATTATATTTTTTTATGTAGTTGGATCTAGATACATTTAGCTTATTTCTTTCTCACATTGCAATTTGGGGTTTTTGTAATTCCTTTTTTTACAGTTTCTATTTAACCACATTTTTCACAAAAAGGAATACAATCAACAGATTTATTTTAAATTTGTTTCAATAATAACTGGGTCACTAATAGGAATTAATAACGTATCTAGGGATCATCAGTAATACTGCTTCTACTTACCTGGCTACTCTGGTTAGACACAGGCACAGTTATAACACCAGGTCCGCTTTAGCTAATGCATCTTTGGCTAGATTTAACTGCATAACTGGCAGATCTACTTTTTGTACTCAGCAGCTATAGACCGGAACTAAATACCCTCAGACCTTGATCACTAACAAGGTTAATATTAAACTATGGGTTAAAAATCAAATCAGTTCAAATCAAACCAAAAGTCCTGAATTAACAACTGTACAACCTGAAACACAAAGTTTTTTGATGACCGTGGCTATACTATATGGTATGACACTGATTAAACTCTGTTTTTCAGCGAGTGTTCCGCTCCAGTGTGATAAAACACAGATCAAGGCGACTGTTGGAAGTGAACTCATTCTTGTCTGCACCTATGACAACAACTTTCGGTACAGTAAAAAGTACTGGTGTCGAGGGGAATCCAGAACAACGTGTAGGATTTTGATGGCTTCAGAGGGCACTGTCAAAACCGAATCCAGGCCCAGGTCTCACATCATTGATGCGGGAAGAAGAGGCCTCTTTGTGAAAATCGAAGGTCTTCAGCTAGATGACACTGGAGTGTACTGGGTCGGGATTGATAAAATATATGCTGACATCATGGCTTCAATTAACGTGGTTGTCACTGAAGGTAAGAACACAACACAACACAAGCTTTTAATGTTGGGATTGGAACGTATACATTGCTAACATGATATCACTAACATCCGTTCCTCTGTATTGCCTAGTTAACGGAATTATCTCAATACGTTACCCGTTTCTTTGTGCCACAGTGCCAGTATCCAAACCCACGTTTTGGACCTTGAGTTCTCTGGAGGAAACATGTGGGGGCCAGCCAGTGACAGTTGGCTGTGGTTGTGCACAGGGCACCAGCGTTCGCTACGCCTGGTACCAGCACACCCAACACCAGGACATCCTGCTCCACAGCTTGTCACGCTTGGACCTACACTGTGGCAGGGTGGAAAAGGACAGCCATTATTATTGTAGTGCCAGTAATGACATAAGCAGCCAGAGGAGCGATATCCTCTCCGTGCAGGTTCTGCTGCCAGCAGAGAGCAGTTGTATCTACGTCATTGATTTGCCGGGTAGGGACGGATGTTAGGTTGATTGGTGTCTCATTTGTTTTGACGCCGTTAGAGCAGCTTTATCACACAAGGTACAAGTTGTGTGATGGGTGATGGCATCGTAAAAACTTTCTATTTATTATCATCAGGCCAACCCATTTATGACTGTGCCGATGGACTGACGACCAGCACAGCCACGTCTCTGACTCTGACTACCTGCCAGGCTACCAAGACAATCCAGCAGACAGAGAGGAGGAACCAGTCTTTACATGTCAATCAAACCGATCAAGATCTGCTTCAGAGCAGGTTAGAATGGGCAATCTGCTCCTATTCACTTTAATAGAAATAATGCCTCAGTGTGTCAGAGAGGTGTGAACTGAAATTAATTCATATTCTTAACTTAATACCTGTTTTTTTTCTTTTGGGTAGTGTAACAGTCAAACACATGTTTTTGTAAACAAATCTATAGTCACTTTCTTTTTTTCTGAAACTAAACCTCTTATCTCTCATTTCCTGGGACAGTAATTTCCTTTAGTACAGTTTGTGGATTTTTAACAAATACAATGACTCCACTAGTGTTCCTTTTCTGAAAACAGTTTCTTGTCAAATCTTTCTTTTCTTCAGGACATGGACAGGGCTGCCACTCTGGTATGGATTACTCCGTTTGGGCTCCTTTGCATTGTTGCTGACAATTTTGTTCTCGGTGCACATATATACCAAAGCAAGAAGCAATACCACATGTGCCAAGAGACAGGAGCGGGTTTACATCAGTCAAATTTCCCATTTTCCTCATTGACATGCATGTTGTGGTTATTATTTAGAAAAGCATATCAGCGGACGTGACATTGTTTTTTGTGATTTTATTTTTTACCAAGGTTGTATACACGTGCTTATACAGTATTAACATGATTAAATATAATAATGCATGACCTTGTTATATGATACATTGAATTGGAAGAGAGTTAATAAAGTAAAAGAAAACCGTGGAAACCAGCAGTTGCTCTAGGTGATTGAGAACATTTCTTATTTGTTAGAATGTGGATTTACTCTTGTCAGATCCAACAGTTAGGCTAAGTGTTTATTTTCAGGTCATACAATAGAACATTATGAGATTACGGGGTGTGTTTTCAGGCACTGCGCTTTTCACAATGGAAAGCTAAACCCATCACTTCCTGACCAGAAATGACATAATACTTCTATTCAGCACGCTTTCCTAACCTTAGATCCTAATTAAATCCCTATACTGACCTCTACAAAGCCTCTTTTCAGTGTTGGCTTGATCTTTATAGATACATTGATACATGTATTTGAGAGACAATTCAACCAAGATGTTTGATATACTGTGCATATGGCATGGGTTGTTGCTGTTGTTGCCTTAGTGGGTGTAAACAGTGTTAACCAAACATAAATAAACTGATGTGATTCGGTATGGAAATGTGCTGATCAGTGATGCAGGCCTTTGTACTGTAGAGCAAAGATCGATTCCTCAGAGGCCATATAATACATGCAAATACCTCACCCAAGCATCCAGAAACTAATCTCTTGCACAAACAGTGAATCAACAGTGAGGTGTTCCAGGGAATATGAATAGATATATTGTGCTCTTAGTTGGCATGAGTTTATGAAAATTCTAAGGTAATGACAGAAACATGCTGAACAATGGCTGCAAATCACATATTCAGGGCAGCGCTCCAATTTAAAACTTTATTACTGAGCAACCATGAAAAAATGAGTGGGAGTGTCACATTAAGTTTCTGACTCAATGGAAAGTGCATCACTTCCTCTCATTCATCCTGGGTTGGGTTCATTACAGAAGCTGACCTCACTATTTATGGCATGCATTTTTTTCTGATGTCTACACTGTAGAAAGATGTCCTATAATAGCAAATTGTGATTTGAAGGGTAATGTGTTATTGCAAATATGTTTGCAATCTCTGAAGTAAAATTGCACCAAAAATATATTTTCCAAGTCAGACTTGTTAGCGTAGCTTTATCTCATTCCACATACTGTGGGTCGTGCTGACCATTTGATGAGTCATGTCTGCTGTGCCTTTAAGGCCACGCCTCTTTTACCCAAACCTACAACAAACAGAAGGCGCAGCAGTCTCGCGTCAATCCGCAGAAAAGCACATCCGTCGTAGCAGCACCAACGATTACGGTAAATCAGCTCAGTTGAAGGTAAGAAATGCTCAAGTAGTCAGTTAGCTTGCCACTTAACGTAGCAAACAACATGACCTAATCACAAGATAACGATAGCACACTTCGTAATGTAACATTGGAGCTAACGACGTTATCAACATTTGTAACGTAGCTAGCTATCAGGCCTTTATGTAAGGTTACGGAAGAGGAAAACCTGGCAGTTTAATGTTGCCTAACGTATACCCCCCGGTAGAACAGAAATAAAGACATTTTACCAGTTGTGACGGTCTACTGGTAAATTAGACATACACCTGATTACCAAGCAGCCTTTCTGTCAATCATTTGTATTAGAGAAGTGGTTTACAATGTACGCCACCGCACCGGAAGAAGACGAAGACGATAATAACCGATTCTAAAAGTTGTATTATTGTTTAAATTTGGGCTTCTTGCTGTTTTCTGCCGAATTTGCCAGTATAGTCTAACGATTCAGAAAAAGTCTAACGTTAAAGCCATTCTTTGCTAGTTTTGTATGCTTACCGGTAAGCAAGGCCACATTAAATTGCCGTTATTGGTTGTGAATTTTTGGTCATCCGCTGTCAGGAACACAGTAAACATTAAATCTCTGTAATGTTAATGGTATTCACTGGACACAACTGCCGACCCATGCTTAGAATTACCGTTGGTATCATCGTCAACTGACTTCGTCAACTATTAATGTGATTAACTACTTATTTGATGTTACCAGAAAGTGACTTAAGTCCGACCCACCAGATCACGCCATGCGGCCCGCAGGTGTCTTCTGTTTCCTCTGTCTGGGTCTTGGCCTGGCTGTCACCGCTCAAGGTTAGTGACGATGCGAATAACCTTGTGGCTTTAGTCTGATAAGATCCGCAGGCTGTTGTTTAGACTTTAGTTAACTTGACCTCACTGCCAACGTTTATCTTTTTTCCTCTATATTTTATCTTTTCCTCATAGCTCAAAATTGCTCCAAACCTACTGGAGGACCCAACATGCAGCTGAATTTTGCTGACAGTCAAAAAACAACATTTGCAGATGGATCTCAAGCTACTTTTGTCTGTGACACTGGCTACGTGTCTTCAGGGGGGTCTCTGCTCATCACCTGTACTGCAGGCGTTTGGAGTTCTGTGAAACTGGAATGCATGAGTAAAAACATGGACTTTATTCTGACACATTGTTTACTGTAGTAACATAAAACAGTTTAAATTGGCAATACTCTGATCTTGACCCTGCTAGTAAGTAACTTCTCTTACCAATGCTGCAATGCCCCTTGAGATAGATGTTTGTCACTGTTGCGTCACTATGCATCAGGCCTGACAGTAATTCTTCATGAAGGAATACAATCCTCATGAAATGTCGTTTTTTCTGTTTGTTTTTTTTCCCAGGAAAAAATTGTGGCTCACCCGGAGAAGTGGAAAATGGATTCTTTGACATTAATGGGACTCTCTTTGGGGACAAGGTTGTGGCGATTTGCAACCCTGGGTTAGTGATGAACTGGTGTTCCTGGTAGTTCTTGTTCAGCAAAACCTATTTTTCATTTGTCAATAAGCCTAGCATAGCTTTAACTCCAAATTCAGAGGGTGACCAGAGTACACTCTGGTGGTTTGCTGATTGTGACAGTTTATCTATACACCCAATGCCAAACCTTGCACCAAATGATCATTGTGATTAAAATACTGAAGACAAACCATGAACCAGTAAGCTATGTATGTGGTTAAGTCATTTTTATTGCACAAAACTTCCTTCCTACTGTGTAGAGGTGGGGCGGGTAAATGTAATACTTGTAGTCGTCCAAACCAGTAAAATTTATTGGGTAACATTCTAACTCTCAAACTCTGTATCAAAAAGCCTTCCTGGGATGTAATCAAGCTCTTTCTTATCCCTCCTTTTTAGTTTCAATGTGGTTGGCAGAAATGAAAGGACTTGTACACTCCAAGGGTGGGACGGCAGGGTGCCTTACTGTCAAGGTTGGCAATCTTTGTGTTTATTCAAATAAGACACATATTGAAACCACATGACGAAATGTCTGTCGCCATTCTGATAGGTGTTGTTTTTATTTTGCAGTGGTGATTTGTTATCCACCAAGTAAGGTTGTGAATGCATCCGCTCCTGATCCAAATAAAGAGACCTATAAATATGGAGAAGTTATACGATACAAGTGTCTGTCTGGCCACACACTCAATGGATCATCATCAATATCTTGTTCAGATGATGGAAAATTCACACCAGCTCCTCCAACATGCGTCAGTATGTTCTGGGCGGGGGGGGTCTCAACATTTTCTCAATCTCATATTGACTGTTACTGGTAGTGTCACATCTGCTTATAATGGCGTGGGTTATCTTGCACCATTTGTTAACCCTCATCTTAATATTTCTTTTGTCTGCAGAGGTTCATTGCAAAACTCCTGATATTAAAAATGCTTACCGGGATGGAGGTGGTGCACCCCCTTATGGATACAAGGATTTTGTTACATACCAATGCAATCCTGGATATACTATGATTGGAGAACCAAGTGTGACGTGTACAATTAACAGCCAATGGTCACCTGAGCTTCCAGTATGTACAGGTAAGCTATGACTTGACATGACCCCGGTAAAAGACAAAGACAGCCTGTTTTGTTTTGACATGGTCAAACCTAATTCTGTACGAGATGTTGTGAAACTTAATTTCCACCCTTACAATTTGGCAAATTTCCATATTAAAGTATGTATTGTGGGGTCCAAAAGTCTAAATCCACAACCAAGAACTGTTTGTTTGTTTGTTTTTACTAATTGATACTTCTTATTTAAGAATACATTATTTAGAACTGATACAAATCAAACATTTTACATCTTTGAAAAATGCTCGTATGAAATTGAAATATATCTGAAAATCATGTTGGCACACCACTTGGTAAGGTTTTCTCAAATTGTTGTCACCATATATTTAATTCAGATATTAACACATGTATACTCCTGATACACAGTTGTTTTGGTCTTTTAACAACTAATACCAGATATTGACTCAATTAATATAGTCCTCTATGCTTTGTTGACACTACTGCTAGTGCTTTAACCTTGAAAATCCTGTTTGAGAAATACCATTTGATTAGTTTTTGATAAATGATGAAACAGACTGGAGCCCACTGTACTTCCCAGGTGATAAACAATACAGGACATTAAAGTCAGCTGTTCAACCCAAACATTGACACAGCAAACATTGAATTTACCAGCAAAAATGTGTAGTAAGCCTGTTGATGGTACTTTCAATTGATCTTCTGTGTAGCCATTACAAACCCAACTAAAGCCACGACTACCACCACCACCACCACTCGTCATTCCACTGCAAAGACAGTCCCAGTGCCAGGTAGAGTCCATTTAAATACTAATGTCCCCTCCAAAGCAATCTGTAGTGACATCGTTTGCGGCATAGATTCACACCCCCGCCCTCCCATCCTTTAGCTGCTGTGTGTCTGAGACTAAAAATGGAATGACTCTGCTCCCTAATCCTATTAAATCAATGTGCATGTTAATAATTCCAGATAATAAACTACATGATCTTTGTGCAAATTGATTAGTGAAAAGCATAATGATTGAGCCTCCCACATGCAATTAATACCCTCTCTACTTTCCTTGCCTGTCCCTGTACTGACCTGAAACACCTGATTTTGAAATGTGTGCTTGCATTGCAATTAATAACTTAATGTTGAAATGTGTAGCCATTCGGTCTGAAGCACATATCTCTCATTTTATAACAAACCTGTCAGTAACACAGTTTTGGGGGTGTGAGAGACGGAGAGATTAATTTGATCTTGTATGCTTGATTTTACATCTCTGCCACAGATCATTCATCTCCTCCCACTGACTCGCCCAGTAAGTCATCACAATAATGTCTGCTATGAGATTTGTATAGGTTTTTTGTTTTGTTTTTAATAATGCACAAGAAACAGATAAACATTCCATTTCACTCATCAGATTCACTATGTGACACAATTTTCTGTCCTTTTTTTTTTTTTTTTTTTTTTATCGTTTCTTGCAGAAAATGATGGACAACCATTTTGGAAGTCATGGTGGTTTATTTTAGGTAAGTTCCAACTCAGAGGACTTGAACTTGAATTTTGGAGTGAGACTATGAAGAGAGAATTTCTCAATTGAGTTCATGATTGGCTCTGAGGAAAAGCATAGTCTAGTATATAATGTGTTTTTTGCATTAACGTAAACATAACATGCTATTAATAGCAATGGCTCTATGTTAACGTTTGAATTTTACTTGTGCCATCCATTGCATATTGCATTTTTTTTTTTTTTTTAAATCATTTCCAACTGCTATTGCCAAACAGCAATAGCAGTTATTCTGCTGTCATATCATAAAAAAATATATATACAAGGAGATGTTTAATTTTAAAGCCTTGGAAGAGATTGTAGAACTAAATGCCAAGTAGAACTATATTTGTTGGCCTCATGGATTCAAACATCTCTTTCTGATTAAAATAGTTATTTTATTAATTGTCACCTTTTTGTGAGGGACCAAGCATGAAGGCACAAGGAGTCACAGGTTTTAGGTTCCAAAAAATGTAGGGTTTATTCACCCGAAGAACAAAAAATGATAACAACAAAGCAAAGTTGACTGATAATAGCTCTGGGCCCATAAAAGAGGTCAACAAAACAGAACTTAACTCAAACAATACGAAACTTAATATACACTTAGACAACCAACCAACCTACCCAAATGACACACTAGTGGAACATACACCAATCAGCCACAACATTAAAACCACTGACAGGTGAAGTGAATAACATCGATTATCTCGTTACAATGGCACCTGTCAAGGGGTGGGATATATTGGGAAGCAAGTGAACAGTCAGTTCTTGAAGTTGAGGTGTTGGAAGCAGGAAAAATGGGCAAGTGTAAGGATCTGAGTGACTTTGACAAGGGCCAAATTGTGATGGCTAGATGACTGGATCAGAGCATCTCCAAAACGGCAGGTCTTGTGGGGTGTTCCCAGTATGAAGTGGTTAGTACCTACCAAAAGTGGTCCAAGGAAGGACAACCGGTGAACCGGAGACAGGCTCATGGGCGCCAAGGCTCATTGATGCACGTGGGGAGCGATGGCTAGCCCGTCTGGTCCGATCCCATAGAAGAGCTACTGTACCACAAATTGCTGAAAAAGTTAATGCTGGCTATGATAGAAAGGTGTCAAAACACACAGTGCGTCGCAGCTTGCTGCGTATGGGGCTGCGTAGCCGCAGACCGGTCAGAGTGCCCATGCTGACCCCTGTCCACCGCCAAATGGTTTTAATGTCATGGCTGATCGGTGTATATACTGGCTGACCAAGCCATTCAACATACGGGGGGGGAGAGACAAAGACTCAATAACAAACCAAACGTAATAGGGTAGTATGGACTCAGTTGAATTAAATATATAGATTAAACAGTAAACCAAAACGATGACTACACATATGTTCTCTATGCTTGAGAAAGGTAAACAAATGTTTGCAAAATCATTCCCCCACCCCCAATATTAGTCTGCCTGGGCGTATGTGGGGCCATCGCAGCCTGCTGTGTCTGGTGGCTATGCTTTAGAGACAGAGAAGCGAACAGAAGAAGGTAAGATGATGTTGCTTTTAAACTAACAATAAACAACTTGGTCCCTTTCATGACTCATCCCTCCTTTTATTTTGCATCTGTAATTGTTAACCTCTCAATTTTTTGCTTACTTTTAAAAAACGTTTTAACGCTATCTAAAGCATGCCCAACTTTCTGTTCAATGTTGCATGTTACATGTTGTGGGTATCTGTAAGCCTTTTTAGCATCTCGTACATACATAGTAACACACATACCAGCTAGGGTGTTGATTGTTAGTCACAGATGCTCTCTTCACAGTGCCTTTAAGCAATAAGAGGGTGTGTGTGTCTGTCTGGCATTCAGTGTTGGGGTGGAGTGTAGCTTTTTGGCAGAAAAGGTTGATAGTCCCTTGAACCTTTCTCGCTTCTCGTCTACCTGGTCATACGCAGTCATGATGACCAGTCATTTTTGGATTACAGCTCTCGGAGAGGTTACTCAGGGAATGTGGCCAAAAAAGATGAAGAAGGGGAGTTTATAGCACTCTCGGTAAGAAGATGGACCACCAAGCACAAAATTAACTTAAAACTTAACTTATACCAGATAAACACAATGATTTGAAGAGCAGGAATGCTATGTGATCAAGAGGGAATTGGCTTTGATATACATTTATCTTATTTGGGTGCAAGATGTTTTTTTTTCCTTTTTCCCTTGCCTATTAACCTTTACTGCAAGCTGCCCCGTTGGAAAGCTCTCAGTATTATTTCTGATTCTTTACTGTTTCACAGGGCTGCTGGGTTTTGTGAAACTTCCTATGTAAAAAAAATGATTCAGTCTAAAATGCCTAATTTAAAATGTTTTTTTTTTTTTTTTTTCTGTAGTAAGCGATGTTTGCCTGTGGATGGTCCATTATAATCTACTGTAAACCCGACTTGCTGAGAAAGGGATGTCACTGGACAAGTCCTTGAATGCACTAACGGCCACCATGTGGATGGCACGACGGATTTGTTCTATGAAACCCAGAAAAGGAGGGCCAGTCTGATCTTCAGAAACAGATGGAAAATTGTCTCAGTCCCATGCTTATGCTGAAGGGAGTGGCTGGTCTTGATTTGTTGGCAACTATATCTTCTGTATGCTTCAAAGTCCACTCAATCAGATTTTTCCTACTCTGATTCAATTCCCTGATATGTTTGGGATTCCTTATTTCCCTTTACAACGTCACAGCTCTTTTCCACCCTGTAATTAAGAATGAATGAAGCATGTCATGACCAATCAATGTGAAAACCTTGAAATTGTGCGCTGCAGATCCAAGCAGAGCCTGGCCGTGATCGATCACCTTCCACACATATACCTGTATAAAACTTACATGCTTATTCCACAGCTCAAAGCAAAATCAGCACTTGACTATGTACATGACTTTAACCTAGGATACAGTTGCTATGAAGAAGTTATTTCCTTTTGAGGTTGATAAAGACTAGAGGAAATGATGAAACATCGGTAGTTTAACGCTTAAGAGCAGAGAACAGATACACTTGCGCTTTACTGTAACGATCGATGTTTTTAGAATATCACACCATGACTGTAACTCCTAAAAGGAAGTGGGAAGTCCACGCCCAAAGTATCTTAACGTGTGAAAGAGTCTTTCTAGCCAACAAACCAATGCGCTGGCCTTTTTTTTTTTTTTTTTTTAGAGTCAATCTGCACCTTAACTGGACTGTTTCTTGGAACTGATTATGGTAAAATGATACAAGTGATGACATTTTTATTTGGATTCCCATTGACTAGTGCCAAGATGACCGCTATTCTTCCTGAAGTCCACCTGAAATTTGCGAAACAAAAGAGCTAATGACATCTGTAAAACAATGTCTCTAGCTTAGTGGCCTGAACGTCTACTGTCCCATATGCCTTAATGCAGAAGACCAAATATGTGTGCCTGGATGTGGTGTAAATATTAACTTACTTTTTCAGTTCAGTTAGAAGAGGCTTTCTTTTGGGCCATGCTAGTGTTTAGTATAGGCACATTGAATTCTGTGCTCTGTAGTTTTACCCAATTCATCTAACACACTACCCCTGACCAAAAGAATTATTTTGTAAAATAATTACATGACAATTCGTTTCACATTTGTTTGAGTTTTATAGAAATGCATATTCCAGAGCATCATTGTTAAATTTTATACCACAAACTCTTAGGAGTACTTTGAATCAATTATGTAGTATATTTGGTCATATAAAGATGCATGGACTGTGGTCACTGAAAACCTTGCACTTGCTGTTGAAGCTTTTTTTTAATTTATTAACCTACAGTATTTTTGTGAAAACATCGCTACAGTTTGTGTATTGTGTTGAACTTGGGTTTTTTGTGTGTGGCTCTCTTAGGTTTTCGTTGATCTATTGCTTGAATAAAACAATTCAGATAATGGCGACTCCGTTCTGTGTCGATGAGATGGGCACAATGCACTGATAATGTGTGTACGCAGGCTTTAATTATTAGGACTACAGCTCGTCCTCGGGCTCAGATATAGGAATTTGCTGTCATGAAAATGGAGCATGAAAAGGCAATGACAATCTGAGTATTCAACATTTGTGTATTATGGCAGCACATTTTACATGCAGACAATATTCCATACAAAAAAGATGTGAGCGCAATAAGCACTTTACCGTCCACATCACAGAAGAGGCATCAGATATTGGGAACAGGGAACCTAGCTGGAGTTCTTGGAATATGATAACACTCTACTATGCCAAGTGATGCTACTGTATATGTGGTATGGAGGATGCCCATTGGCAGTAGATCAGCATGCACATAAAGGCCTACATAGTATTTGACATCTGAAATGTTTGAGGTATTTAACAGTATGTAGTTGTGCTTTAGAAATGAAAGTCCTTGTTAAAGAAGAATTCATTTGTTGTGGAAAAAATATACAAAAGTTGGGTTTGATGGTCCGAAACGTCATAGTTGCCAAAGCTGGTTAAGATAAGTAGAACATAATAATGAACCATGTTTATTAAAAGGCAATCGTTCACATCTATACGACATAAATCATCACAATTACAACACCAACTGCAGATAGAGACAAGTCAACAGAATAGTTACTGTTATATCATGATACAGTGCCACCTAGTGGATTTGTCTGCTGATGACAGCTAGCTGGTCTCCGTAATCCATTTAACAACAACATTGTTAATCATTGGAGAAAAATTCAACTTAAGGAATGGATAACTGACGGCCCACAAGTCGTCAAAGCTGTGTTTTTTTTTTTATAGTCCCATCAAGTTGTCAGACAGACAAAACTTGATCTCACATGAAAAAGATGCTGGATATGTCATTATCATTACCACATTTTAATCTACCATGGCAGACCTTTCATCTATCTGTATGGCTTATTTTGGTGATGGTAGTTTTGTTTTCACTCAAACCAAGACATGACATGAAAAGGTTTTGCTACAATCCATCTGGAATTGGTAAATGGTAAATTGGTAAACTGCAATTTGGATTGACCACAACATAATTATTTTTTTGAGAAATAATAGATAATAATAGAAATCCATGTCTCTTGTTCGCCAAATCCACTTTTCAGGTTCCTGGTAATTGCTGCCAATTTTCCCTCAGTCGAGATGAAATCTGTCCTTCATTGTAACCGATTTCAAATGGTGCTAGAAACACAAGAAGACTCTGAACACCAAAAGAAATCGGTCAACCTTGGAGAGAGGACAAAGAGCTTGAGCTGTCTAAACGTCACAGCCGACTGGTGGCCCACTGAGCGATCCTTTCCATGTGAAGTCTCGTTCTCTCACTTCCGCCACTGGACACTGTGCCGTTACCTGTTGCTGGTCAGAGCCATGGAGAAACACACTTCCCACCCCAAGAACACTGATTTCAAATGGTGCTAGATAGATGACAATACTCTAAGCCACCATCTGAAACCAGCTTCCAAGAGGAGTATTTCCCACCACAGCCATCCTTCTGGTTAAGTTCTGGTAAAGGTTAAAGCCATAAAACACCCCTGATCCTAGACAATACTGGAAGACAAAAAAGAGTATGAGTGAAGTTAACAAACATTGGTTGTTACCAAGTAGATATTTGATGAGCTAAAAGTTATTTTTCCTTCAATTACCAACAGTATCACAGAAGCAATATTGAATATCAAGCGGTTCAATATCATGATGGATGTGGTGCTATATTTAACAAGTGCTTTTATAAAAGCTTTTGTTACAGACTAAAATTGAAACGAGAAAATATTTGAGAGAGAAAAAGAGCTTTGATGTGGCTTGATATCAATGGGTAATTCAGTAGTACAGGGCCTAGAATGAGATCTACCGGCTACAAAGGATACTGTCGAAGAATTACAGGGTGATGAGGCTGCAAGAAAAACTGCAGCTCCACTTTATGACAATACAGCAGCCTGGCGGACAGTACAGATGGCACAGGACATGTCCATTTAACCTATGGAGCAGGTGAAGGCCAGCCCATATTTCGGTGGGATGGGTGTACGGGTATATCTACGCACAAAATATTGATGAATGGATATTAAGTGGGGGGTTAATATTGAAGTAGTATTGGATACTGAATATATGAAGTGAATAAATTGAACAAGATAAAAAAGGAACACAGTAAGTAATCTTTGTGATTTGATATTGGCCTATTCAGATACTACTATGCCATGCACAGTTTGTGGGTGTGTAAGATATATTTTGATGGTGGGCGGCTACAGCTGGAGATTGAAGCAATTTGGGGGTCTTTGGCATGAAAAGGTTTGGGAGCCTCCAAGGCCTGTGCGGCTCATTCTCTCAAGTTACATCAATATCTTAAGAAGCAAATTCAACTGAAAATGAATTTGGGGTAAGCACTTATTTCTCCCCTAGCATTTTACTAAGATCTAACCCTAAACCCTTGTCACAATGGGAGTGGCACTCGGAGGCACTTGAAGCATCCAAAAAGTAAAAGGACGACATCTCTCGATTAATTTTAAAGCCATTTCGTGTGGAAAGCAGAAATTGTCTTCTATCGCAGGCTCTATTCACAGAAGTCAATTATTCTTTATCATTTACAAACAGAACAACTTAAGCTCGTGTTAGTGGGCACAGGAAGCTTCGTATTCTGTTACGCTCTCTACCTTGTTTTTGACTGGCCCAAGGCGGGGGAAAGGGAAGCTCAACGGCATCTTGGAGCCTGTAAGGACCTTCAGAAGAAACTCGCTTTGGGTCCAGGCTGTCAGGCTCCTGCCCGGAAAAAAGTTTGATTCATTGCCCTGGATCAGGCGAGAAAGCAAGAGAGGAGGGTAGCAGAGAAAAGAGAGAGATGAAATGGAAAACCACTGAGAGCACCAGTGCACCTCCCTCTCTCTCTCCCTCTCTCTCTCTCTAACACCCCCACATGACTGATCTGATACTTGATCCAAACAGAGCAGATCTACAGAGGGCCAAACAAGAACAGACACAACATGCTGCCACTTTACGTCTTAACACACAGTCTCACCTGCAGCACTGTGCAGACAGATGCGAGCCCTGCCGCTGACTCGCTGGTTCCTCTCCTTTTCTGCTGCTCAGTAGAATAGCGGGGATGGTAGTCCGTTGCCCTC
>OOFE01044959.1:0-12280 GCA_900323365.1 Monocentris japonica | reverse complement strand
TAATAACAGGCATGTACTCACACACACACACCAGCAAGGACATACTTACAAAGGCACCCACACTTAAACACACTCTCTCTCTCTCTCTCTCGCTCTCTCCCCACCCCACTGGTTATCATTTAATCATAAATCTCCATGTTTAAATATGGACAGCTGTGCTTTCAGTACTAGACTTTTAAAGAAGGTCACCAGTTGAAATGAAACCAACCGCTGTCGTGTCTCATCACTGTGCTGAGGACATTTCACCACAGTTTCTTTTTTTTAACGTCTTTCATGTCACATTAAGTCTGAGTGAGGGTGCGGGGTTAGAAAAACAGCATGTACAGCAAATCTTCGTTCCACACCGCTGTGGAGGGGGCTTTTCAACACTATCTAAGAGAAATGCATTATGGGCCCTTATTCCACACATGGAGGCACAGGGACACATACGCACAAGCAACACAGATACACACATGCACACACACACACACTCAAACACTTAAGTGTCAGGTCTTGACACACACACACACACACACGCTGCTATTATTACTTAGACTCAGTTTGTCACTGTGAAATCAGATGAGGTCACAGTAGCGCCAGGGGGTGACAGCGAATTTTGGCTGTGTGTGTGTGTTTTCGACTGTGCATATAACATGTCTGTCTACTTTTATTCCACCCTGAGTCTCTCCTCTAGCAAACACGACAAAAGCACATCCATTCTTTGTAAAGGAAAACTATGTACATTGTCAATAATGTCTCTTAGTCATTTAGTCTCAAAATCTCAAAATATTCTGATGTTATCCGAAGCTAACGAAGCTTGTTGTTTTGACTAAATTCACGTTGGTTTGCACAAGTTCCTGCGAGACTCATGGTCCTGACGTGTCAAGAATCTATACAGGAATCTCAATCATATGGTTTAGTGTGTGACCCCTGGCCTTAAGTTGTAAAAATCCTCACACTGGACGACTAATTCGTCAGCACACGCGTGATTCAAGGCGTTTCCAGGATTGGTTCGGATTTGTCGAGACAAGTCATAAATCACATCTGTGGCAGTCACTCTTGGGCTGTTGGAAGATCAAGTACAAGTTTAGTATTTTGGTGACATTTTCCCCTCTATATATTGTGATATTTTAGAAATAAAAATGCAGAAATTGATTTGGTTGTATAGTTTCATGCACTTTAGCTCACTTTGAAGGTCTGAGGACTTTTATTTTGACTTTGTCTGGTTTACTGTTTCAGCTTGTTTCACCATCAGCAGCAGAAGTTTATCTGCCTCTCTTCTCTTTCCAAGTGTCTCTATCTCTCTTTCACTGTTTCCAAAATAGGTCTGTCTTCCCCTCCCTCTCTGTCTTTGTAAAGTTGGTGTACTATTTTAGCATGTGTCAGCCTCACCAACATAGGCAAATATTGATCAATGAGCTGCACTCTTCACTATCTGGGTCATGCACTTCACCCTCTCCTTCCTTCCTCCCTTCATCTCTCTCCAACCTCCTTCCTCCACCTTCTGCTTGTTTTCGCCATTCCACTTGGTGAAAGTGCACTGCAGGAATGCAGGAGAAAATAAGAAGAGAGAAAGAGTGGGCGTGTGGGTGAATAATACGTGGTCCCTTAAGGTGATTTGGGGGACATATCAGAAATATGAAAACTATCTATCCAGAATAATGTAATAAGTCTGAAAAAAGTGTTGAACTGCACTTTTCTGGTGATAAAGATGAAAGAGTTTTAGAAGTGCACTGATGTCGTCTCAGCAGTACAAAAATGAAAGAGGGGAAAAAAAAGATCATAAATTGTAAAACTAAATTGTAAATGGAACAATTTAAATTTACCACACGAATTGACCATAGAAACAGTTTGTTGTTTGTTTACTGACACAATTTGGTTAACTTCCCGGTGATACAAAAAGCCCACATCCAGGATGTCAACTCTAATGATAACAAGAATGAAAATCTGTGGAATTGTTAAAATCTTTGCTGTTTATTGTCAATATTCAAATGCCCCTCCAATGACAAAATGTCACACAATAAGTTTAACATTTTTTGACATCGGCTTGAACCAGAGAGGAACTCAGAAAAATATCCAAAATAATTAATTTTGAATAATGTTGGATAGCAGTATATAAGCACAAGCATGGCTACAAGAAATATGTCACCCAATGATGTCTTTTGTGCAGTATAGAACAGCTATAATGCCATAAATCATAAAGATAAAGAAACAGAAACTGTTTTTTTTTTAAATTTACAAAAAAAGAAAAACAACACAATCTCAAAGAAAATATTTTCCCCAGTGCCCACGTCTTATAAATGTTGAAAAAAAAATTGAGCCTGTTGTGCTGAAGATTGCAGACTTTCCTGTTTTTTACAGTATCTCGCTAGCACAAATGGTTTATTTTTGGCAAAGTTGGAGGGGGTGCATGGGGGTGATTTCTGATGAAATCTCAACATTTTCATCTTAAATGTGTTTATTTTTCCCGATGCGACCGATACTGGAACAGGAAGCATTCAGCGGTCTCCGTTTGCGTGAAAGTCCGCAGAATTATTTGCTTTTTACAGGATCTAGCTATGACAAATGGTTTAATTTTTTGTTTGTTTTGTACATAATGAATGTAATAAAACCCGCCACTGGGTTCAGAGGGTTAACTCCCCAAAGTTTCTAGCCTCACAACACTACATCGCAACTCGTGTGTAATATACCAAAATCTCCCCTCCCCATTTCCCCTCCATTTCCCTCTCAAAAACCCAAAGGAACCAATTACTCAATATGTTTTAAATGTTACCAATTTATTCCCATGGTCTCGACAAGTCCAAGATCAAACTATTCTTCAATGCAATTAGATTTGATACTGCTTTTGATCGATTAAATACTGAGTTTGAAAGTAAATTTATGGACACAAACAGGACAATGACAATGTAATGTAATGTAAAACTGGGACACATCTTTTGTCCTAGGATGAAATAGATGGAAAAGAAATAAGAATTGGGGTAATTCCTAACCATTGATGTTGTATAGAAATAAATAAGGAATGATAAGTTCATGATAAGATGATCAGTTTCCTCTTGCAACTGGAAAAAGTGGAGACTTTGAAACAAGTGTGCAACGTCCCAAAGATCCTCTGATGATTGTTCTCTCCCCCGGGGTGATTTGCTGAAAAGGAAGGGCCTATCTAACGTCCGCTAAGATCAAATAAAAGGATCTCTGTCGGGATCTTCCTCAGATGATGAAATCATGATGAAATAACACTGGAAAAGGGGGTGGAGATGATTAAAGAGAGACACAGACCCAAGGCAATTGCACCGTTAGGATGCCGGGCCTTTTTGTCTGCATGCAATGTGCTTGTTCCTCAAAACATTGTTTTATTACCTGTTACGCAGATCAAAAGTAATGGAATTACAGTTTATTACTTTTATTCAAGTCAGTGTCCTGTCCTTTGAACGATCAGGAAACCAACCAGCGTTGATGTACAATGTTCTTGTCGCCCTTTTACTGGAGAAAATCAGTAGTTGGATTACTTCCATTTAATGGAGAAAATCAGTAGCTGGATTACTTCCACCCAGAGGAAGTCAACTTTTCTACTATGGAAATTAATTAGGAGATGGATGTAGCATATTGTTTTTGGAAAATGAACAGTTGTGATAACAAAAGCAATGGATACTGTAATATCAGTGAAATTGAAATAGTAGTTGGCAGTGCATGTTGCTGGGAAAAGTAACAATATTGTTTCAACCCAACACAGAAAGAAGATGGTATTGCAACGCCATACTGTATTCTGTGTCGTTCCTGATATGATGGATACGATGCAGTTTGATCAATACTACACTGATTGTCAATGGGAAGCCTTTAACCTGATGTGATCCTAATGAGACAATTTGATCTGAATTCACACAAGCATGCATATTATTATTATTATTATTATTGCTATTATTTTCCTGTGTTTCAATGGAGAGCCTTCCATGGTCTAAATGCTGTTTCAGAGGCTTTTCCAATACAGTACTGGGTGAAACAATGAATACTTCTAAAAGTAGTTTTAGTTTTTGCATGACAATGGTCAACTTTAAAGATATTGAATATCGTCACAAAATATCGGCTATCTGTGTTTTGTGTACATACACGTATCCAAATTGTTGTCTATAGGCGTTCTCCCTCGCTGTCTGTCTACCTCGCACGCCCTCTCTCCTGTTTGCTTGTTTGGCCCCGTCGACTTCAGCTCGCGTCAATAATTCAACAATAAACTGAATGCATCAGCTCCACGGACCCGAAATCATCAACTTGTCCTCAACACACACACACACACTGACGTTGTCCCCCCCTTTCTCATGCACGCTGGGTGCTAACACAGCTTAGCAAACACACAAACCTCCTCTTCCCCACTGTCATCGCTGTTGACTTCACAACTGTGGCGTGGGGTTTTTAGCACTAACGTTGATGTGGGGCAACAGTAAGACAAACAACGGGCGCACGTTGCAAAAGCACAAACACTGACCTTAATAATTCAGCCGCCCCTTTGATACTTAACTTCCTCTCTGCTGTCCTTTGTCTCTCTGTATTTCAATTTCAGGCACGTTATCAAAGCATAGAGACATGATAAAATATCCACCAATGTCTATAATGATTGTTAATTATGTGGTTTGAAGTACACCAATATCTATAATAACAATTAAATATTTGGTTTGAAAATAGGTGCAATCCAATAGTACATAATCACCAATATATATATAATAACATGAATTATGTGGTTTGAAAACATGTAGTAAGGACTCTCTCTCTCTCCCTCTCTCTATCCTTTTCTTTATTTTATTTTATCTGTTCTTACTTGACAGTCCAAGTTGAGTTAATGAAGCCCCAACACGGCGTTCATGTTGTTCCCTTGTTGTTACGTAACGGCTGAGCCAAGACGAGCCTACAGAGCTGTTGATAATGTTAACGTGCGACGACAAAGAAAGCCCTGGATACTTCTACTACCCCTCTCTCTCCATCTGGCTGCGTCTGTCTTTCTCTCTCTCTCTCTCTCTCTCTCTCACAAAGGGCATTCAAAGCCCTGATTTTGCCCTTAATGCTTAAACCAGACTGCTCTCTCTTTGTGTCTCAGTCTGTCTCTTGCACACACACATACAAACAAAAGGGCATGGTTTCCAGACTTTGCCCTCAGGACTTGAACTGCAGTTCAACTCTCTCTCTCCTTCCTCTTCCTCTCTCTCTTCGTCACGTTGAGGACTCATCCTGCTAAAACACAATCTGCCCTTTTAATAATTCAACCACAGCTCTCTTTCTCTCACATCGCTTTATCCCCACCCTTTCTCTTCTTCCTCCTCCTATCTTGTGACCAGGAGGTCGGCGGTTCAAGTCCCTGCAGCCAGCCGGAGAAACGCAAGTAGGGAAGGTAAATAAGCGAGTAACACTCTCCCCTCTCTCAACAGCTGCTGTCGACGTGCCCTTGAGCAAGACACTTGACCCTTATTGGTCCAGTGGAGCTGCTCAGTATCTGAAGGTGGTGGTCGTCCTGTGTAGGATATAATCAATAGAAGAATAATCTTTATATGAAAGAAAAAATCAATAAGAAAGAACAATCCTTTCTTATTTCTCACAGTGGGAAATAATGCATTCACCAATAAACTTTTTTTTTCCTTTCTGTGTTTTTTTCCTTTCTGTGATACACAGACCCGTGCAGGATAGTGGTTGAATGCATTAATACCGGAATAGAACTTGAACATGACTCGAAAGCTTCGGAGGCAAATTTCCCAATCTGCAATTGCCGACTGCTTTTTCAACTTGGAATATTATTATATGACGCAAGCACATAGTTTCACATGTATTTCAAGGCTGTGAAAGGTTTGTTAATGTAATTTTTACACTGTGATCAATGAAGTAAACAGAACTCTGTTTGGGATGTTCCTGAGCTAGGCAAGTCCCTAAAAGCTTCTTTTTTTTTTCTACAAATCTAACTCCGACTAGAAAAACATTTCTTCCCTTCCCAGGAAATGTCTCTACCCTTTACACAAGCCAAATAAATGCTAGTAAGCTAAATAAATGCTAAAGTCTGGTAACAGAAACAAAACCCAACATGTTCAAATATGTGAATTCTGTGAATACAATTGAGATTTTTACCATCACCAAACTGTCTCTCTCTCTCTCTCTCTCTCTCTCTCCCGTCAGCTTGTTTTTCTTTGATAAGTTCAGACACATTTAATAATTCAGCGACAAGCAGAATACATGCTTTCCTTCTCATAAATCCCAAGTCATCACATTGTCGCACACACACACGCATGACTTGTCATATGAGTCTGAACTCTGAGTTGATGGGGGTCTGGGGGTGATTAAATCTTTCACAAAGGGGTGTAATCAAGTGAGCGGAAGAGACAGAATAGCACACACACACACACACACTATACATATACCCACTGGTATATGTATATACTGGTATATTTCACGATGCCCTTAATAC
The DNA here is from genome assembly GCA_900323365.1 of Monocentris japonica. Taxonomy (NCBI): domain Eukaryota; kingdom Metazoa; phylum Chordata; class Actinopteri; order Trachichthyiformes; family Monocentridae; genus Monocentris; species Monocentris japonica. The sequence continues at coordinate 5,865 of OOFE01044959.1, read as the reverse complement.
GTTCAAAATGTCCAGTTCCCATGATTTCAATTGAATGCATTTGGGACCTCCACCGTATTTGACTGTAGGTAGGGTGTTCTTTTCTTTATGAACAGAACATTTTTCCAGAAGGGTTCAGGTTTGTCCAGGTGGGCCTTGGCAAAGATCATTCGGGTCTTCTTGTTGTTTCTCTTTCAGCAGTGGCGTCTTCAGTGGCCTCCAACCATAAAGCCTTTCTTGGTTCAGTGTCTGGCTGATAAAAAAATGAAATAACCATATGCTATCTGAGGATACAGTTGTGTTGAGCATCAAGAACATGGTGTCATCCTCAGCCCCTCTGTTTTTCCAGTGTACTCTGTTGTTAAAGCATCTACACATTGAGGTCAACATCAATTTGAGTTATAAGAAAATTATTAGTTTTAGTTTAGTTTTTAGACAGGGGGAAAAACTACAAGAACATATGAGAATATAGTCAACATTTATCCGGCCAAATAAATTTTGGATTCAGGATGAAGTGCGCTCGCTCGCCCATACACACACACACATACACGGACACACACACGCAGCTCAAAAAAAGTAGTGGTGGAAACAGCTTGGTGAGAAAAACCTTTCAGAGCCTTTTAGGATCAAAATCTCTCAGGCACAGCTGGGGATGCAGAGTTTTTAACTTGACATGTTGGGACTCAGGAATAGACGAACACACACAGATGCACTTTGTACACACATACGGTCCAATGCACGAACACTTGTAACAGATACCTGGAAAAAACAAAGTGCATCAATACAGGTACAGAGAAAACAAACAGACATGAAGATATATCATGCACACACACATCCAACCATGAACTCAGGAACACAGGAACTCACACACACACACACACAATGTGCCAGGCCAACTTTTCACATCTACACATTTGAGTTCTATTGTGGTCTCTTGTGTTCCATTGTGTTCTATTGTATTCTATTATGTTCTATTGTGTTCCATTGTGTTCTATTCGTGTTCGCACTGTTTTTTTCCTATAGAAAATGCATTTTGTGCTGATAATGAGGAAGCGAGGTTTGTGTCCATAACAATGTCAGACACTCAGTGTATTCAGTGTTTTGATGTCGGTTACACAAATCCATCATGGATACATGCATGCATGTAAGTGCTGCTGTGGGTTTCTGTCTTTTTTGTTATTCAACAAAATGCATCACTCATTTGGGGTGATATCAAAGTATGTATTCTCTTACTGAAATTAAAATAATTTGTTACATTACTTGCTACTGGGAAAGTAATCAAATTGCAGTACCTTTTTGTTGTGTCTCAAATGAAAAAACCTGCACCTCGCACTTGACAAGCAATAGTTTAAATGTTTTTTGTTTTTTGTTTCGTTTTTGTCCCATATTAGCTGAACATCGCTGCCCTAAGACAGATAATTCAATCATTCTCAGAGGCATTTAACGTTGAGTAAATTTGGGGCACAAAAAAAAAAGAAAAAGCAACAAACAATAAACTATTCTTTGAGGGTCTAAATTAGCATTTTTTTGTTCTGTTGCTATTTTCAGTCATTTAGCCAGAAGACATTGTGTTTTTTGCACACATTATTTAAACTTGCATTGAGTAATGCAATCTTCTCATGTCTAAGGTTAGTTTTTAAAATAGCAAAATAGTAAAACAGGAACAATGGAAATGGAGAGACAAAGAGAGGATGACATGCAAAACGGGTCATGAACCAGATTCCGAACCCGCAACATCTTAAATACATGAGAGCTTGTGTTTCAGAGTGGGACACACTCACAGAGGATGGTATTGGTTTGAATGCAGTGTTTAGACTATGCAGTGTCATACCGCTGAATGTTGACTCAAAGGGACTCCAATCGCATTGGTTCCGATGGAGAGCACGAGCGTCACATGATCGTAACTCATAACTGCGTTGGTTATAATGGTGATTTTAAGTGACACTATTCCACTATTGATTTCAGTGGGGAATTATATTGTTGCATGGCCTAAATGTTGTTCCAAAAGATATTTATATCAATGGAGAGTTTTAATGTTGCATGGTTTAAATGCTGTTCCAAAGAATCCCATTCATTATGGTTTAAGTGGCAAATTTAAATGATACATGGTTTAGATGCTGTCCTAATGAATCCCCCTATTTATTTCAGTAGGGAACTTTAATATTACATACTCTAAATGTCAAAGAGTATCACAAAATGTACTATTGATTTCAATGGAGATTTTTTAATTATTGCTTTAGATGCTTTTCCACCTTGTGGTGGTATACAGCTTATTGTATTACTAGCTACATGTTTTTGTAGATGTGGGAATGCAGTGTGAGAAAAAAGTGTGTGTGTGTGTGTGTGTGTGTGTGTGTGTGGTCCCTGTCTCTTGCTTGCTCAGCTCTCTTTGGTGATTTCCTGGCAGGGTGAGGCTGTGGTCAGCAAGGTCTGCTCGCCCCGAGGGCAGGGATGACCCTTGACGGAAATCCAGCCAACCCCATCGCCTTGCGGTGCTGCACAAGGCCCTGCACGTGCACACACACACACACAGATGGACAAACAGATACACTTGCTTTTACAGGGTCACTTGTTGTAACATTGCTACAGTGAGGTAATTGGTACAAAGAAGGCCTCAGGCAATGAGTCTTGGAAGAGATGGAGGCATTATGTAATATTTGCTAATGTTTACATTTCTGTACAAAAAATGTCATTCAGTCTTCAGTTATAAACAATCTATCTAGTTTATGTCTATTCAACTATCTATCATTCTCTAAAAACTAATAGCGTGATTACTAAGGAAATAAAGGTCTTCACTCCGTTATTCCTAAATGAATAGGGAGAGCGTAGCACATAAGCAGTAGCGAACGGTCTTCGATACAAAGAAGTACACAAGTCATAGAGCGAAAGCATGAAAAACATTTGTTGCAGTCATCTCTGAAACATTTGTGACCGGACGTTCAACCCGCTGACATTTGAAAGTGGGATTTAAAACATGGTGTGTGTGTGGCAGTGCTCCTCCATAGTCAGAGGGAATCCTAGGCATTTAGTATTGCGCAACACAGAGCAAAGCAAATGTCACAATTCTTCTGCATTGGAGGTCAGAGGTCGGCTGCAGAACAATTTGAGATGTTGTGTTATTTTGTGGTGTACCTACTTTCCCTTTATCTGCCTCATCTATTTTAGCTAGAGATGTAAGACATTTCCCAGAATGCCTTTCAACAGCCCCCAGAAAAGGGGCATAAACTCGCTTGCTTTCGGTCAAGGGTGGGAATGTGGGTAAATACAGCTAGCTCGCCAACTAGCTTGTGAATACTGGAAGGGGCGTGGCCATAGTCACATAGTCATAAACGCACAATGGAGCAACGAACAATGATGTTGTGATGATCGGTGATGCGTGTGACATTGACGGGTGCTGGAGCTTTACTGTGATCTGAGCCACAAGCTAGATGACAGATATGATTGGCTGGGAGTGAAATTGCCAAGATGCTGTCATCGGAATTACGACCGCTCATTCATGTGGTCCGACTGTAGACTATTTATGTAAAAATGTGCAAGAATGGTGATCTAATACAATACAAACACAAAAAGAGGGGGAAAACAAATAACTTAGCTGATAAAAGACCCAAGGCAGCATGTTTTCTAAGTGGCCGTATTACATTGAATTTAATTAGGATTTAACTGCATGCTTTGTCAAATTCTTTTTCATCAAGTAAATGTCAGAGAGATGTCAGATGTCCTCAGATGTCAGAGAACAGACACTCCGAGACACCGTCATCTGCTAGATGACTGCTGACTCATACAGACCAGTGCATAAAAAGCAGCGAGGCATAGTGGAGAAAAACGAAACCTGCTCTTAGTGTCAACAGCAGACACATACATGTCCACTACAGTGGAGAACTACTGCCTTGAATTACGGATGAGTTATTCAGGCTATTTACGAGGTAGGCCGATCACGTCATAGTCGGAATCGGATCCGTGTCCGTAGCCCTGATACCCGTGATTGGATGTTCAAGTAACCTTATGGTCAAGGTTGTTGTAGTGGGATATTGGCCTGAAGACCAAGACCAAGTCTGCTCTGTGTACGGTACTAGTGAAGTGCGAATAAAGACTGTTTATGTCCAAGAGTCCGTCCATTCCACACGTGCAACTCAACACCATTTTTCTAATTTGGATGTTTTGTTGCTATTACATCACTGAGATACCTAACTAGACCAAATAAACAAATGTGATTTCTCCGTTCGCGGATCGAAAGTAGTCGGATGACAGTTGTGCTCAGAAAAAAACAAAATCCGTACTGAATCCTCATTTAGTCCGATCAATCAGCTCACCCCTACTGGTTAGGTTTTCTAGCGGATGTCATAAATACCAGATATAAATTTTCCAATTTCTTTCCACAAATGTGTTTACACAATTCAAATATCCCACGACAACAACTTCGATCATAAGGTTACTCGATCATACAATCACGGGTATCGGGGCTTCTCCTACAGATACGGATAGTATGTCAAAAATTATTAATAAAAAAAACAATTCTTGTAAAATACCAACAAGTTAATTATTCTTCAGAACAAAACAGGAAAATGCATCACTCTATCCTCTGAAATGGATGCATTTCTTTAGGAATTATCAGCTCATTGGAATGTGTTAAAAACAAAATCAATAAAAGTCATAATACAAAAAGAGTTTGTATTTTTGTCCACGTATTTGTATTTGCCAACATACAAAATATCATTATGATCGCATGAAAGTCCCCAAACGGCCCTTGTTCATTTCTTAAGAATAAGCATATATTTTTTAAAAGAACTAGGTTTAGAACTCAGACAGTATTGTTGCAAACACAGAAACAACTATTTATTATGAGATATTTATAATGTATATTTATAACCATTCAATTTTTATTATGTTGGATTACCATTGCAGGAAAACTGAAGTGATGAAGTGGCTAAGTGGCTAGTGTTGCTACCAGTCTGCCTGTTAGAATTAACAAAGTTATCAGTAAAGTATGCACATCATTTTACAGTTTGACAGTGAAGAGAGCTAAATGTGTCTGTCAAAATTGTGAACATCATGACAGATGGAAATACAACTTATAGGTGTACCTCTGACAAATCTACTTTTGAAATGTGGCTTCACTGATACTCCATCCCCCCCAGATAAATTAGTTGGAAAGTCATGCAATGCTTATACATGATAGATTCACATCGGGGGACCTCTGCAAAGGCTACCCCTGCATTTTAAATTGATTCATTTCTGAGTGCACTGTACCATGAGTACTGTATCAACAGAAAAGATCATTTGCAACATTATGATATATTCAGCATAATGCAGCATTCCCGTTGTGGTGTTACAGTATATCTCAATTATTGCCTTGGCCATTGTTTCACATGCGCCTTGTCTTACATTCAGGCCACATCAGCACAGCTGTTAGTGTGAGTTGCAATATTACTAGAAACATGTACAGAGAGGCCTAATAGCTCAGAAGCATGGGGTTCTTCAGTGATGTTGTGCTAGAGTGTGTGTGTTTGTGTGGAGTATATTTGTCATTGTTGCCCTTTCTGCAAGGTACAGACTACCCCTCTCTCCCTTTTTCTCATGCTTTTGGAAGTACTCCAGCCTTTTTTAGTCACATCCATCCACATTTGGGTGCAGCTATGTGTCTATGTGTGTGTGTGTGTGTGTGTGTAACCCATCCATTCCCCCCAGAATGTGATTAATGGTAAGTGATGCCAGAGGCATTATCCTGATCATGACAGAGCAACACGACACCTCCATCCTCCAAATGAGCTCTCCAACTGCTGTGTGTGTGTGTGTGTGTGTGTATGTGGCAGGGTGGAAGAGGTGGAGGGTGGTAGAAGAGAGAGCGAGAGAGAGCAGGAGAGAGACAGAGAGCTACATACAGCAAGG